>OY757915.1:52608749-52635203 GCA_963585895.1 Sepioteuthis lessoniana
ATTTGAAGGGGAAAGCTAACCAGTTAGCTGTGTTGACATTTGATAATTCACCTAGACCTCACCTAGTAGCTTTAAAATGTGGTTCCGCTTGGGAGTTGGTGATACCTGTGACACTAAATAGCGTTCGGCAGACCACAGCCTACGTCTGTGCCCTACTTTAACTGGTGGACTTGCCCCCCACCCCTGCAAGCCCGCTTGACACATGGCGGCGTAACATAGAACAGTAATCTTGTTTTTCTGAAGCCACACAGTTACTGATTTAGATGTATGTTTGGGATTATCATCTTGCAGGAAAGTAGATCAAGATTTTTGCTGATAGTTGAAGATTTTCATCCAGAATTTTGATATCGTCTACAGATTTCATTATTCCTCTTAATTCAATTAATTGTCCAATACCCAGGCAAATTCTCTATCATGCAAAACTGTTTAAACTTCTTCATAACGGAGTGTACCATAGATCTAGGGATAGATAACTGGTTTGAAATAGTGCTGTAACTATTACCTGACTCGTGGAAATTAATTCTCTTTTTCAACAATAAGTTTGTTTTCTTCATCATCTAAAAATAACAATGGCGACTATGTACCACGTGATGTCTTCGCTGTAATTATATCAACTGTTCTACTGAATAAATACTTTAATAGGCTTCACTGATAAAATCATTAGATGGTTTTATAGGTAACTGACCACACAGCTGTTGATTCGTGGAATGTTGCTCTCAGGATTTGTTCAATATAGCTCACAACATTCTTGTACAGTTCCTGTCTAGTTTTTTCTTGATACGTTTTGTCAGCATCCATGTGGTACATTATTGATACCATCGCTGCTTGGAAGAAATCCTGTTTTATTTCATTAGAAAGATCGAACTTACATACATACTATCTAATAGACACATATACGTATGTATACATACATAACAGTATATATATATATATATATATATATATATATATATATATATATATATATATATAATAGACTATATATAATACTAAATATATATACATGTATAATACTATAAGTTATGTAAAAAGAATGTACCGACCTGTGTGGTTGAACACGGATCTCCAGGCAACAAACACAACAGTTGAAATGAATTGTGCTACCGGGGGTCACGTGACTAGGAAAAGTAAATATATAAATCATTCAAACAGAAGTCCGATAGTATAGTGAAGTATTGCATATGTAGTTATTACTCGATTGAGTACTCTGAATTGTATGAGAGTGAAGAGATTATAAAGAGTTGATGAAGATTACCCCTAAATGAAATATACAAGTACTAGGATGAACTGATATCAATTATAACTCAAATGTTGGCACTGCAGAAACAACAGTAAGAACTACAGTTACAACTACAAAAAGACCAACTGGAAAGACAATCCCAGTTAGAAAAACAACAGTAAATGTTTTTCGAATCGTTGGTTAATAAAACTACAGATGAAAAAACGTCTGATTCATTCACGCCTGATGCTATCGCGAATTCTATAAGTGAATTTATTTACAACCTGACGAAAAAATAACTTTATAGACGTATAACAGAAGATACGAAGGCATCTTCAAAAAGGATTGTTTGCATTCGAATGGCGAAAAGAAAGTCAGTTTATTATTAAGAACATTGTCCCCCGCCGAACACGAAAACTATATCAATTTTATTTCGCTAAAACAACCAGGCGAAATAATTCTTTTAGAAACTATTGGAATACTGACAAAAATTTTCGGGGATAGAACCTCATTATGTTGTATATTGACCTACGACCCGGCCGGGCTGTCAAAATAGGAAATGCACCTGTGTAAATAACAGGTGCATCCGGTCGAGGAATATCAGAATATAACCTTGACCGTGGACGGGTTGAATGAGTGCAATTTGTAACGCCCACAAGAAGAAGGTGTGCGTTGAACTATTATATAACTCAGTGCACAGGAAATTCAATCAGTTGGGGGATCAGACGATTTGCATTGGGTAAAGTCGACAAGCGAAAAGAAAAAATTAGCAAGATTTCGAACGAAACACCTCTGAAGAGAAAATTTGTTTTTGTCGCGATTAACCATATAAGAATAAAATTACAACTGGATACAGGGTCCAATATTACAATAATTAATGAAAAAACTTGGAAAATACTGGGTAAACCGAGTTTACTGACTCGGGGAAAAGTTGCTCGTGGTATATCAGGGAAGAAATTAAATTTTTTAGATGAATTCACCTATAACATTTCTTACGTGGGAAAAACAAAAAAGCAGTGGTATTTGTGTTAAAAAACACAATAAATTTATTAGGAACGGATCGTATTGCTTTATTCGATCGTTGGGACATACCAATCAACTCGTTCTGTAACCAAGTAAATATGGTTGCTACGGTAACGGAAAAATTCAAAACTGAATTAAAAAGTTTCCAGAAGTTTTTTTCAGAAGGTCATGGGACGTGTACAAAAGCAAAGGCGAAATTTGAAGTTAAAGGAAATGCAACACCAGTATTTAGACCGAAAAGAAGTGTACCCTTTGCGGCCATAGATCCAATTAATAAGGAACTATTCTAAGTGGGCATCACCGAGTGTTTACGTGAAGAAAAAGAATGACAAAATCCGCGTAAGCACTGATTTTTCAACTAGGCTTAATGATAGCTTGCAAAATTATAATTACCCGTTACCAAGCCCAGAAGAATATTTCGGCAAACTTTCAAGGAATCCACCCTCAGGTGCCCCTTACCACAGCGTCAGTGATGTTCTTCCAAAGCTCATTAAGTGTTTCGCGTCTTTCAACATCATACACTTTCACAAAGTTGACCCAGCTAGTGTTGATCAACCATCAGCTTGTAGTCAGGAACCCACTTATAGCAAAACAAATCACCAAAGAAAAAGAGAAAAATAAATCCATGAGGCTTTATACAAAGTAGCACCAGCGGAACATCCAATCAAATGCATCTCCGACCAATTCCACTCCCATAAAAAGCGGGAACCAAGCCATTGGTTTCCTGCCCAACAGAGAAGAGTTTTGTCATTTACTTACGACTGCTTCTAAACAACAAGAGGACTTTACAGTATCCGTGACTCACCATTTCATTCCGTGTCGGCTTCTCGCGGCTGGATTGGAATATCTGACCAGCTAGAACATAAGATAAGTAATTTTTCCCTTTTTTCTTCCTTCATTTTTGACATAGAATCTTTCATACACTTCATTTAGTTCTTTTAGTCCATCCCTTAATCAAACGGCTCGGGCATAAAGGCCTTATTCTCCCCTAATAAGAGCGATTCATTGCCCACCTCCCACCACCACCAAAAAAGAAAAACATACCCTCCGCAGAAAATGTCCCTCCTCCTGAACAAAAAGTAAATTCTCCAAACAAAATTACAAATTCACCCCCCACCCTCACACGAAAAAAAAAAAAACAATATTGAAAACAAAAAATGAAATCAATTCAGAAAATGTTTGGAAAGCACTTCCCATGATTCAGGTCGACGTTGACAAGAGCTATCTCAGCCAAGTGCAGGAGCATGGTCTTATGTTCAGTTTGGAGGAAGTAAGACAAGACCAAAAGAAAAGAAAAGTGTCTGTCTTTGTCGTGGACAAACGGTCTAGCAAGATCGTTAAGCCCACCAAAGACATGGTTACGCGTCAACTATCCAGCCTGGGCGTGAAGGTACAAGTCATAATAGCCGGTACTTCTTACGCTTTTTGGGATGTATTAGTGCGAACCGAGGAAGAAGCCGTCACCCTGACAAGAAAAACTCTCGAAAATAGTATTTTTTCCGAATATATGGGGCGGCGCCGGACAACGGTATCAATATACGAGATCCCTAGCTAACTCAGAGACACAAATTTAGCCGCTTTCAGGCTAAATTTTGGTGATATCGTCTCAGCTTCACATGACGGGGAATGGAGGTTCGACTTAATGTTGGACTGTAAGACCTTCTACTCCATTCCCAACTGGTTGAATTTGGAAGGGCACAGGCTGCCAGTTATTGTTTCTGGTCGCTATTCTAAACTATCTTTCCCGTCGTTAAGAAGTGTGCACTCCGGTGACGGGGAGACTCATCGTTTGCCAAGAAAGGAGTGCCCCTTCTGTCGTGAGTGTCGGCATTCGAGTATCGGCATGCTCTGAAAGTTCTCTCTCGGATGCAGACAGGTCTTTCTGACAGCCGACCTTGTCGAGTAGGGCATTATATCGTTTATTAGTTAGGGGGGCTGCTACAGATGATCTGAACGGCGAGCTTGTTGTGACGGGGGAGGAGGGTGCTTGCTGTGGCCTTGGGCCCCCGGGATGAGGTGCCTCAATAATGATGAGGCTTCCCTCACCTGGCTGATCATCCAGAATGCCCTCTGGGTCGGCAAGAGATTTGTTTGCTGTGCAATTGGCAATTTCGCCAGAGTGTGCCAAGTGCAGTGCATTGGAGAAGTCTATTGATCGCGCCTTCTTTTACTACCCGGTCGTGTGGCCGCTGTGCAAGCTTCCTGAAGGCTTCATGGTTCGCATCTTGGGTGGTAAGTTCTTTGCCTGGAAGCCAGTTCTGTGTGCAGCAATGTGTTACCGAAGTTGGACAGGAACATTATGTGTTTCTCTGCTTTTTCGGCATTATGCGTGTCGTGATTTGGACAACGAGACAGAAAGAACTCCGCGACGGCGAGTTTTTTCCTCTCAGACCCTGGTGTCTTTTTATAAGCACCAAATTAAAGTCAAAATCCGGTCTGAGAGGAAAAGACTCTCTTTCCTGGAGTTTGGTAAAAGGTGGGTGACTGTTGCGCGTTTGTGTCGCGTGGTAGGAGCCAGCCTTATTTTCAGCCTCGATATTACAAGGACCTAAGGATATTGGGTTACCGGTAGTACGTGACCACCCAGCCCAGGTAGGTTAGACGATTGACCATATTCGTCTTGTTTATGTCCAATTTGTTTAATTTAGCTAGAGTATGTTAGATCATTGGCCCATTTTGTTTTTTAGTCCCCCTCTTTTTGTTTGTTTTCTCCTTTCCCATCCCTATTTAAGTGACAAGAATTGGAGTTCTCCAGGAGTGCGATGGATTTTTAAAAAATTTAATTAATTTATTTATTCATTTATCATTTATTAACTTATTCTCCATCAGCACTATTTTCGACTGGTTAACTCCTATTTCTGCCAGTCTAGCTTGTGGGGGGAACCCCATACTATCATCTTTTAATTGTGTAAATATCTTTTTTCATTTTTCGACGTTGGGGATATCATATGTAAATATGTATATATGTCATTTTGAATTTTTAATTGTTCCTCTCTTTCCCACACTGTAAATATGGGTTTTAGGTTAGAATTTCATGGAGCATTAGAGTTGTTTTGGTGATCGTAGTATGATAGTGATGCTTTCAATTGAGGTATTGTGGTGTTTTTAATTTGGAGATATGTATTGGTCAGTGAATGAGTCTAGTTAAGTTAAAGATTAGGATAGGGTTGACCAGCCTCCCCCCTCTAATGTCAGGCCATGTGCCATATTTGTATATATTTTTCATACAATATCCCCGCCCAACAGAAAGTGATTGCCCGGAGACGCACCTTGACGCTCAGAACAGACTAAAATGCAAGCTTATAATTAAGAGATCTTTTATTAATGGAGAAAAATTGTCCCTGTGTGTCTGACAAACGGTGAAATATTCCATGACGTAAAAAAAAAAATTAAAAAATGCCCTCTCTGAGACTACATCCTTTGACCCCCCCCCCAAAAAAAATACATATAGATAGACAACTCCCTATACCTTTTAAAAGTATTTTCAAACCCACCGCGCAATAAAAACCCCATCCCGTCTAAAAAAAGTATCGCTTAAATAACAGGAACACTTAATAATTAAGATAATTTCTAACAACGAAAATTTAACAGCAACAAATTACGAAACGACAAAAAAAATCAATCCAATGAATTGCTATTAATAACCCTAATAAATTACCCCTCTCCACACCTTAACTTGACTTAATTATCTCGTTTAAAATAGACTTAATTCAACACGACTAAAAATATTAAATACAAAATTATCGTTTAAGTTAAATAAGATTTTACAACACATCAACGTCATGCGATATTGTCTAAAAAAACAAACAACAAAAAAAAAACCCAACAAAAAAGCATAAGGATAGACAACTCCCTATACCTTTTAAAAGTATTTTCAAACTCGCCAAACAATAAAATCCCTCCCGTCTAAAATAAACGTATCGCTTAAATAACAGGAACGCTTAATGATTAAAATAATTTCAAACAACAAATCTAACAGCAACAAATTACGAAACGAAGAAAAAAATTCCATCCTATGAATTGCTATTAATAACCCTAATACACTCGAATTACCCCCTCCACACCTTAAATTGACTCAGTTATTTCGTTTAAAATATACTTTATACAACATGACTAAAAAACATTATCGTTTAAAATAAAATTTGACAACACATCAACGTCATGCGATATTGTCTTAAAAAAACAAACAAAACCCCCACATATATCCATACACCACACACACACACACACATATGTGTGTGTGTGTGTGTGTGTGTGTGTGTGCCTACACACACATGTATACATATATCCATTCATACATTCAAAATATATAAGCATGCCAAGCACTATTTTACCTAGGAGTGAAAAAACTGCTTGTCACACAATTGTCAGGATATAATTTAAGTCCGGGTTGAGACAAAAAGAATATGATTGTTGATTCCGCTGAGATATCAGGTTGCAAACAACTCGTTCTCTAAATCCACAGTCATCTAGAAGACCTTTCCGCGGATCGATGTCCCTTTATTTCTACCAGTCAACCCCAACTTGGTTAAGGCTTTACATAGCGACTGACCCACGAACCCTCAGCAGCCAATTTCAGTTGGGTTACAATGAACCAGCCATCCTTTCATCCTACACTACAAGTTCTTGATATTTAGTGAGCTTCCTTTCGAGGGAATCTGCCATATTTTCCTCCCACGGTACCGTCAACTACCACATGATCACTTGCTTCGCTGTCTTTGAAACCAGAATCATGTCTGGCCGAGGTTGAATTTGAACAATATAATCAGGGAATTTCAGCTGCTCATCCAAATCAACAAACAACTCCCAATCAGGGACTGTACTCAGAACGATGTTTTTTCTTTTTCTGGCATTGCTGAACGAACACTCCGTCTAGCCTTAACAAAATTGATTCTTCTACTGACAGTCTTGTATGTGCTGGTTCGAAGGCATTTATCAAATACCCCTGGAATTTCCCTCAGCACCTGATCATGACGCTAGCGATAGCGTCCATCGCTCAATGCCCTTGTGCAGCCACTGAGTATGTGTTTAAGTTATCCTCTTTTCACACGGCGGGCATTGTGGAGTCTCAACCCTCCCCCAGATGTGAAAATTTGCTGGGCTCAGTAATATATCATAAACAGTTTTGGATGAGGAATAGTATCTGGACGACCTTTCCTTTTTAAAATGTCATCCCATCGAGTCCAGACACCACGTTGGCCTAACGCATCCATTTTGCCAAATATTAACTCTTCTACTCCAGCTCTTACCTCATTCTGGAGGAGGTGTCGATATTCTTTACCCGTGGCTATTCTGATATCTTTGTTGGTACAATAGCCTAGACCAGCGCGACCTACAGCTACTGTCCCAACCAAAGCCTTGTGCTTCAATCTTTCTTTTGCGATTTCCAATTCACGTGATTTTCAATTCACGTAAAGCATTCCATCTCCTACCCGTGCGCTCTTCTATACCGGCTGTCGCTACTTTCGGGTCCTTTGAGTTCTAAAATATCATCACCTCTCTGGTCTAGGTGACCATGTATTCTTCCGTTATCCCCTTGAATGGAAGTTGTAGAGTGTTTGTTGTTCTATATATAGCAATACTGCTCAGGCTCCGCGGCAAGCGCAACCACCAACGTAGGTAGCTACTAATCTTCTCCATAGCTATTATCGTTGTCATAGTAATATCATAATAGGCCATAATATTCTTGGCAAGATAGTATGCTGGTAAATCCAAGATTTGAACCTTCCTGGTAAACCTGATTTATCTACTATCGTCAACCATGAGCAAAGATCTCTAGTAGTATTGTGTATGGCTACAGTGTCCTTCATGCTGCTGTTGTACAGCCTTCCGAGGCTCTTCACTGGCTTCTCTCTACAAAGTCGGGATTATAGTACCCGAAATTGCAAAGCAGTATCTATTAACCACGACACTTCTTTTTATCACCAATGACCTAGACTTTGCTGGTTTGGATTGCATTCTTGCTCATGAAACTGACCTCTCCAACCCTTCAAGTAACCATCTGCAACCAGTGACCGAGTCAATCGTCACTATCAAGTTATCTATGTAAGCCATAATAGGGGGCTGACGCACGCCTGTCTTCATTAGCGGACCCCGATACGCCACCTTAGCCGACTTAATCATGTTAAACGCGATAGTGAAAAGGATCACTGAAATTGTGCAACCAGTAATAAGGCCCCATTCAAGCTGATGCCACCCAGACGATACCGC
Source organism: Sepioteuthis lessoniana (assembly GCA_963585895.1). Classification (NCBI taxonomy): domain Eukaryota; kingdom Metazoa; phylum Mollusca; class Cephalopoda; order Myopsida; family Loliginidae; genus Sepioteuthis; species Sepioteuthis lessoniana. The sequence goes on from OY757915.1 coordinate 52,617,202, forward strand.
ACCTGCGGTTGTCTTGATGTAAAATTTAGCATAATAATCACACAATGACTTCCTGGCCGCACTTGGTATATGATATCGTTTAAGTGCCTCTTCGATCAGTTTGTGCAGGATAGAATCATATGCGTTAGCCAGATCCAACCACAAAACCGCAAGATCCCCTTTTCCTTCTTTAGCTTCCCTTAAGAGTTGTGTCACCACTCCAGTATGTTCAATAAGACCGGGTATGCCTGGGACGCAAACTTTCCGAACTGACTTTTTAATGTACTCGTTCTCTATAACATATCTTGTCAAACGACGAGACAATACGCTAAAGAAAATTTTACATTTCGTATCTAGGAATGCTCTATCTTTACGGAACTCTCCTCCTTAGGAATCCACACTCCCTCAGCAGATCTCCATTGATTAGCCACTCTATTCCTTGTCCAGATTGCTCTTAAGATCCTCCATAGTCGCCTCAAAATATTTGGACATCGCTTATAAACAATGTATGGTACGCCGCTAGGCCCAGGAGCAGATGCCTTAACAACTTCCTGTATCTCAGACCAGCTCGGTACCCTTGAATTGAATTCTATTGACGGCGTTGCCGGGATGATAATAAATGGGTCATGGTTGAGCTTAATTCCTCTCTTGGGATCACTGTATGTATCCCTCAGGAAACTAAATGATTAAAATTTTTTTTGCTCAGTTGGAATTGTCGGATGCCTCTCTACAAATGCTAGTAGAAGGAGAGTGTTTGAAATTACTAACTATCAATAAACATAAAGAGTTATATAAATTCAACCTATTCTCTTTTGAGATAAAAGTAGCTCTGAGCACTTTCCAACAGATTATGGATACAATGCTCATTGGGTTGGATTGTACACAAGCATATCTGGATGACATACTTATTAAAAATGAAACCAGACACCAACATGCAGAAGACGTAAAAATAGTATTTGAAAGGATCAAAGAATATGGGTTCTGAATCAGTGAAACAAGATGTGAGCTATTTATGTCCAGAATAAAGTATCTGGGACAAGTGTTATTGACGAAAAGGTTCGACGTCCAGATCCTGCCCGATCAAGCGCAATTAAAGACAAGTTAACGAAATTGCAAACATTTTTAGGGTTTGCAAACTACTATCATATGTATATATCAAATATGCATGAGTTAACAGCACCTTTAAATGCCTTGTTAAAGAAAGACGCTGAATGGATTTGGATAGAGAAAGTGCGTTTGAAAAGATAAAAAAAAAGGCCAAACATCTGATTTATCACAAACGGATTTTGATCCCAAATAAACATTGTCGTCGCATCAGATACAAGTGATTCGGGAATTGGAGTAGTAATATTAAATAAATATGACGATGGAACAACTAAGCCAATCGCACATGCTTCAAGGTCTTTCATAGCAGCTGAGAAAAATTACAGATAGATCGAGAAAGACGCCTTAGCTATAATTTTTTTCCATGAAAAAGTTCCATAAATTTCTACATGGACAATAATTTCTCTAACAAACCGACCATCATCTATATATAGTTCAAAGAAGGGCGTTCCCGCACATATAGCAAATAGACTGCAACGCTGGGGAACCATGCTCCTGAATTATAATTATACAATGGAACTTTTATCACAAAAGAAATTAAGTCATGCTGATGGACTGTCTTGCTTAATTCCGAAATTCGGCGAATCACTAGAAGATAGTGATTGCAGTAATAAAGACTGAAAATGAAATTAAAATGTCTTAGATGATACTGTGAGAAAGTTACTGATAACTCTGGAACAAATAAGACTTAAGTCGCAGAACGACAACTTCATAATAAAAATGAAGGAACAAAGTCAAAAATAGAAAAGTACATGAAAATAATGCCTTTTCAATATGTAATAGTGTACTGATATACGCTGATAGAATTGTAATTCCAACATCATTGCGAAAACACAAGTTATAGGAATTCCAAGGAATATCTCTGTTAATAAATATATTAACCCGGGAGAAAAGTATTCTTCAAGATGTACCAAAAAGGAAAATAATTTAGGAAATATGGAGTGGTAAAAAAAAAGGATTGTTCAAATGACTTACATGGTACAGGGACCAAGGCGGGAACATAAATGTGACCTGAACCAGGTAAGACATAGACACACTGATTTGGAAAGTCCCAGGCAAGAAAGACCCATAAAAAACTATGCTTTCGATATACCTATGCTACAAGAAATTATTAAACCGCAGCGGTACAGTAAAAGGAAAAGAACAACAACGGAACTTTTAAATGTGGAACCAACATAGAAAAGATACAGACTTCAGAAGGAGTCAGCTCAAAACTGAAGGTTTATGCAAGAAGAATGTGCTGATACCGACTCGTGTGGTCGAACAGGGATCTCCAAGCAACAAACAAAACAATTGAAATGAATTTATATATTCACTACTCCTAGTCAGATGACTAGGAATAGTAAATATATAACTCATTCAAACAGAGGTCCGGTAGTATAGTGAAGCATTGCGTATGTAGTTATTACTTGATTGAGTATTCGGCATTGTATGAGAGTGAAGAGATGATAAAGAGTTGGTAAAGATTATCCCTGAATGAAATATAAAACTAGAGATAAATATTTATAGACATAATACTATGTACATGTGCATGGATAATAATATATATATATATATATATATATATATATATATATATATATATATATGATACTATATATATAAATATATGCACTCATAATTTTATACGTAGAAGCATAAAATAATGTATATAGACACATACATGTATAATACTACCTACGTAAATAAGTAATACAAATTTTTTTTCATCATATAACGTGTGAAAGCACGTGCGATACAATGTCCTCATCAGCCGCTCACCAGGGATGATAACACGTAAATAAATAATACTATATATATATATATATATATATATGTACACATATATGCATAATGCTCTCTCTATATATATGTATACACACATAATGCTATATATATATATATATATATATGAATGCATATGTAATACTACACACATATATATATATATATATATACTTTTTTAAAGAGAAAAACCAAAGACCGGTTATTTTAGAATTATAAATTTAATTCCATCCTGTTTTGCGTTTCTGATGTAAACCAAAAACACGAAGAAAAATATAACAGGACTTCTTCAGATCTTATGGATAAATAAAACAGAATAGACACGGGGGGGGGAGAAAGGAAGAGAGGTGAAGAGTTATCACCTCGTTTTTTTGAACTTCCGTTTTTTTTATTTACCTATTTATTTTATTATCAAAATTCTTCTGTCGATTGGAATTATGGTAATTTAACTTTTTTAATTTATTTTCTTGTTAAGTTCAATAAATAACTTTTATGTGCTGTGTTAATGTAATAAATTTTTGTAAGGGAAATATTAATATTTATATTAATCTCGATTCCATTTCCTCAGTTACCTATTTTTTCCATGTGCGTATATTGGATACGTTTTTTTTCCTTGTTTCACAATTTACTTCTATGTATTTAAAAAAAAAAATTGTCTCTAGTTTAAATTTAGCCTAATGTCTACATCGAGCTATAAATTCACTTCTCTTATTTAATAACTTTTCAGGCAATTTATACATCCTTATTTGTATTTTCTCTTCTAAGCACAAACTGCATCTACCGTCAAAGCTATTTGGAGTATTTGATTTTTCAAAATAGACCATTCGATCTCAGAGGTTAACCCTTTATTTTTCAAACACCAGAATTGTTTCGATAGTGCCGTATGGTGTTTTAGATGTTCGTGGGAGAAAGTATATTTATGATTTGTGTATCTCTTTTTCCATTTCGTGGAGGACAAACCGATATAAGTTTTTTTATCTGTTATATTCTCTTTTGGGTAAATTATTGCTTGATATATTACATTATTTAAATTACATAGTCCATTCATAGGACAATTGTCTCGGGATTTACAATTACATTCTTTTTTTCATACAGTTATTATTATTATTATTATTATTATTATTATTTATTCAATCCTGAAAATCTTTAGTTATATTTTTTATTATGACTATTGATTATTTGAAAAATATTTTTCGTGCAAGAGTAACTAATTTTTAACGTTTTTTTTATTAAATATTTTATGCAGTTTATTTCCATGTTTAAAATGCTTATCTACTAGTTTCAAAAAATATTTTCCTATATTTATACTAGCTAGCCTACAGAACGGGGAGTTGAACCATATAATTTTCCTTTTTCTATTTTTACGTCTATTTTCCTTATATATTTCTTTATTATTATCATTAAGCATATTCTCTTCTTTATAGGTAAAGTTTTGCTTATACCCGCTACTTTTTAGTGCATCAATATATATTTTACTACCTTTTCGGAATATTTTCTCATTTGCTGATAGATTCCTTATTCTTAGATTTACAGCTTTTGGAACTTGTTTAATTATAGCCTTAGGGTGGTTTGAATTGATGTTAATATATGAAGGGGACTGATCCATTTTTATAAAAGGTTTATAGGTGTTGTTAGAAAGGTCTAGGGTCACATCTAGGAAATTGACTATCTTATTGTTTGATGATATTTCTATTTTAAAATCTAAGAGTTTAAAGGCTCTTATAATCTTCTTTTGATAGTCAATTTCCTAGATGTGACCCTGTGAAAGTAGCGGGTATAAGCAAAACTTATAAGGTAAATAAAAAAAACTTCACCTCTCTTCCTTTCTCCCCCCCCCCCGTGTCTATTCTGTTTTATTTTATCTATAAGATCTGAAGAAGTCCTGTTATATTTTTCTTCGTGTTTTTGGTTTACATCAGAAACGCAAAACAGGATGGAAATAAATTTATAATTCTAAAATAACCGGTCTTTGGTTTGTTTTTTTTTAAAGAAAGTATTGCTCTGTAAAATTAATTACATTGAGTTCTCTACCAGGAAAATTTAAATGTTTAGCTCTTGAATGATTTTCTTGTCCTGAAGGAATTACTCCCAACTCTGGTTTAACTGGACCGAATAACACACACACACACACACACATATATATATATATATATATACACACACACACACAATAGCATATACGAGGATCATTAGATAAATTTCCAGACTTTTTTCGTATAGGCACTTTTATTGATAGTACACACATGAAACTCTAGTTCTCTTCGAAGTAATCTCCTCCGGCTGCAGTGCACTTGTACCTTCCCAACAACTTCTGGAAGGCCCCATTGATTTTCTCTTGTGTGAGCGCATCAATGACCTTCGTCACAGCCTCTTTCATCTCCTCAGTTCTCTCATAACGACAGCCTCTTAGCTTAGGGAATAACCAAAAGTCACAGGGAGGAAAGTCTGGACTATAGAGAGGGTGAGGAACTATCTTGATGCCCATCTTGGTCAAATAGTCTGTGACAAGGATGGAGTTGTGGACTGGTGCATTGTCCTCGTGGAAATGCCACTGACCCGATTTGAAGAGTGCTGGTCTCTTCCGACGGAATCTTTTCCTGAACTCCCTTAAAACCTCAACATAGTAACCCTAACCCTAACCCTTTGGCTTATCAACTCTGGTGTATTGATCTCCTTACTCCTCTCACACCTCTCATCATCCCTCACAGATACCCTGTCTTCTTTGAATCTCTTATGCTACTCAAAAACTCATGCTCGATTCATGCAAGATGGTCGAAAAGCAGTCTGAAGCATCCCATACGTTTCTGTGGCATTTTTTCCAAGTTTAAAACAGAATTTTATTGCATATCGTTTTTCTAAAGTGTTCTCACGTCCAGATTGCATTTTTGAAATTCACCAGCTTTAGTAGGGTGTATTCCAGCTCCTGCTGTAGCTGTTCATTTGAACCTGAAATCATAAAAATTGGTCAGTCATCTCATAAGATGTATAGCAATAACATACTGAATTTTCAAGAGTCTACGACAATTCTAAATGCCTGTACCAAAAAAGTCTGGAAACTTACTGAATGCCCCACGTATATACATACATAATATCACATATACACACCTAATACTATACATATACATAAATACATAGTACTATTTTTGTATAAATGCCCAAGATTATATATATAAATACATAATACTATATACATATATAGTGGAATATATATACATACAATCTAAGTAGTACTAGATAGACATATATATATATATATATATATATATATATATATAATATCATATGCATATATATATATATATATATATATATATAATATCATATGCATATATATATATATATATATATATTATATATATATATACGCATACATTATCTTATATATGTTCATTCATACATGACACTATGTACACACATACATAATACTATTTATAATGGAGATGATATTGCGTACTGCTGAAGTCAACACCAATGAAATAACCAGTCCATCTTTTATGGATAATAGAACTCTAGTCGCAGAATCCAGATTACACATGGAACAACTAGTGACCCGATAACAGGAGCTCTTCAAATTGGCTGCAATGAAAATAAGGCCCTCAAAGTGCTGCAGTTTATCAATAATTAAAGGAAACTGCAAAGAGATAATGTTCTCCGTTGGTCGCTGCTACTCCCTACATGGACATCGTTCGCAGGACCGAAGCAAAGATGGATTACGCTCCATTGATAAATATGACCTCCTGAACAAAAATAAAGTTTGGTGTATTTATTTTGGATTATTTCCAAAAATTATCATAGTCTATGCAAGTATGAGGTATCAATTACAAAGGTTGAAACAATGGAATGGTTAATCAGTGAATATACGAAAAATGGTTGGGAGTACCAAACTCCTTAACAAATGTGGCACTATACAGTTAATCAACGAAGCTAAAATTCCGACGTTGTCACTTGTTGAGGAATATAAATGAGGTTAATCGTGACTTTTCCAGATGCTGAGTGACTCTTGTAGCCCATTAGTGAAAAACGCCCAGCCTTCCGTAATAACCGGTCGGAAATGGAAGGCGAAAATAGCCATAGAGAATGCAGAATCGGCCCTTAAGATGAAAGAAATAATTGGCACTGTGGCAAATGGAAGAGCAGGTCTAGGCCTTCATCCATAGCGTTGGTGGTTCAAGTAATACACAATAAACAAAAAAATAGTTTCGGAAGAAATTCATCTTGAGGAAGTCAGGCGTATTGCTACAGCTGTAGAACACAAGAAACAGGGGGCATGGACCAAGAGAGAGAGAGAGAGAGAGCACAAGACAAAGCTGTCACATGGGGTGACATAGAGCAATTCAATACGTTAAAGAAGGAAATATTTCGAAACTTTCGAGTAAAAATAAACACAGATCATCATTGCTCGATGGCTGCACGGACTGGCACGTCGCTACCGATTTAGAACATCATTTCATATTTCCAACAGAAGTAGCGTTAATGACCCAGCGTCTGGATATTGTGATTTGGTCCGTTGAATTAAAAAAGTTTTCGTTATTGAGTTAACGGTCTCTTTTGAAGAAAATTTCGATTGGAAAAATATGAGAATCTGTGAGAACAATATGACAGAAATGGCTAGATAACCAATGTATTTCCTATCAAGGTCGGATGCCGAGGTTTCATTACCAACTCAACTTCCGTATTCTTGACTAATCTTAGACTTTTTCCATCAGACAAGAGGAAATAAATAAAAAGATCCAAGATAAGGCTCAAACAGCATCAGTAGATATGGCAATTCCATAGAGTGACGTCATTCAAAAAAAGTTTAGTGGTATTGTGAGTTATTGCTGGGGCGCTCTGGGTTAATGGTAATGATGCTTCGGCCCCGAAACCATGCCTGAATCCAGAGTCATGATCTGATGAAGGCTTTGTTGGAAGTAATGCTACTGTATAAACATCATTGTAAGATACCTATATAATACCATATATCATCATCATCATGTCGTGCCACCAGCAAGGATATGCTTGACCCTCTTTCGCCACTCCTCACTATCGTTCATATGTATGTTGTATGTAGGTTTGAGCTGGTCATCCTGCTTTTGTTCGGTCATATGACGGGGTCCATAGGAGAACATAACTTATGAGTTCGTCCCTGCTTCTCTAGCAATATCCTGCATGTCTGGTTCGTACATATCATTACATACATTTATACTATATATATATATATATATATATATATATACGTAAAAATATATATCTACATAATTCTATATCTAAATATAGAGGTGATATCATGTATATATACATATTATAAACATGTACATACATACATACATACATATATATAATACATATATATGAACAAAATAATGTGTGAGTATATATATATATATATATATATATATATATATATATATACACATGCATAATAGTATATATATATATGTACATACATAAAGTTGTATATTGTTTATAACTCTCTTTCTATATATACATATACTGCATTATATAATACATATTTTTATATGTACATATATGCATGATAACATATATATATACATATATACATGTAAATATACATACATAATACAATATATATTGTTGTGATCTGTTAGGGGCCAGAAAGAAGACACGGAAGAAGAGAAAGTCTGTGGAACAAGTGTATTAAATAAACAGATCATACATACAAAATAAGAGTACTGCAGGTAGAAGTGTCCGTCCGAAACTGTCAGGTTTGACTCATGGGAGGAAGTCGGTATTTGTCGTACGTCCCTCCAAGTGGACGAGTGTGGCACAAGGCCTTTTTTTATGTTAGTCCGGGTGCAGAGCCGTAGCCCAGACAGGCCCGGCGGCTCCAAAAATGGCTCGGGCCCCGTTGGCATTCCCCTAAAAAAGGTTGCCAACAAACTTCATCGATCATAATGATGGAACGGGTCATTTCGTAAAATATTTTCTAGTCTTTATCTAGAAGGTCAATCTCAAAAGGGAGATTTAATTTTAAGGAGAGCCTCAGGCACCAGGCGATAAACCTAGCCCCTCCAAGGACGGACCCTGACGTTCGAGGATGCTGGTCAAGGCGCACCTCGACTGACTACCTCTTGAACCAGGACACACCCGACCAGATCCGTGTACCGACCAAAGCGGCCGACGGAGGCGTCCCAGCCCAGCGCCTCCCAGAGAGTAGTGCCAAGAGCGTTTGCACTAATCTGCTGGGAGGAAGTCTCTTCGAGAGTAAATTAGGGTTAGTATTTATGAAAGAGGAAGAGTTCATTATTGTCGGTCACATTAACACCTCCCTCCTAAGTCTTAACTCCGCTGGAGTCTGAAGAAAAAGGTGTTTTTCTTCTTCTAAGATTAAAGTTTTGAGGTTGTATATGTAGCTGTAAAAAGGTTTCACAGAAATTAATCCTAGACTTACTTGTTTAATTTATAAAGAAGCAAGCGTTTCCCTTTTTACAACTGGCTAGATATTTAACACTTGGCTGATTTGTTTTACCAAGTTCAAAGTAGAAAAGCTTTTCATTTGTTTTTAGACTTAATACCTTATACGTTTTGGGTTGATAAATCAGTTGCTTTCCTTTTACTCTTAGAACGGCGCATTTTCGGGAGCTGCCAGAGGGGCCAGAATATCGAAAGTGTCGTATATTGCATCCATAACTGTTTCCTCAAGAAGCCCACTACCCGCCTCGTCAGTTAGGCGTTTCCTAAGTTGGTTGAGATATGAGTAAATTGTGGACCCATTATAATTTTTAACGTGTTCCCTGTGACACGATTTATGGTTAAATACTTGATTAATATGTAAAAATTAAAATTCATGAAATATATGAAAATTAACATATATATATATATATATATATATATATTAAAACAAAAAGATCCTAAAAATAAATATCTTTTTTGTTCAAGGCTTTATCTAGAAGGTCAATCTCAAAAGGGAGATTTAATTTTGCTTCACCCTAAATAAAGGTGAGTTGGGCATCCAGTCAGGTGAGGCTGAGAATTTTTTGTTCAACCCCATTACTCTAAACCTGTTCCCATTGGTCAAAGCATCTAAAAAGGGTTTTCCCTATACTTGTAAGATATAATCCTGAACTAGGATTGGCTGAACAATGGGAATATGACTCCTAATTGTCTCTTATTGGACAACCAATAATACCTTTTTTAGTCCAAATATTGATCTATAAAAATAGGAGGGTTAAACGAATCATCAGAGAGGATGAGAAAGGGACCAAGAAGAAGCTCAAGATTGCCAAAGAAGCATCCCTTCCATTCTAGACCCAAGGCACTCCAAACAACCTTCAGACTTTACAAAAATTCAAAGTCCCAGACTTTAGAGACATTAGTGTCATTCTAACTGCACCTCATCGTCACTCTTCCTCTCTCGATATTCTTTCTTCTTTTTGCCAGGAAAACAAACACCGTTTGCTTGTTATTTATTGTCTCACAAACGTGTTTCAATAAAAACCATTTTTGTTGTTTGTTAACAACGGGTTTTCTCTATTCTTTGAGTTGCTAGACAATCTAGCCACTCATATTACCTGACCGTTAGAACAAGATCCGGATAAATTGTGTCAATCCCCCTTTGTGGATCTTTCAAACACTGCGTGGGCACGGAAAGATTTGACAAAGCAAACAGTCGGAAGCTAATGTGGTAGTCACGAACACAACAGCCACAACAAGTACTGTGACTAGTAGTCATACCACATTGAGCTCCGTGACTAGCATAGAACCACACCCCAACTTTTTTTCCGATTGTTCTCATCTTTCAAAAAGATGTTACCTTTGAAGATTCTGAAAAGGACTTTCTCTGAGATTATATCGTTTTGGGGGTGTGATGCATGTTCTTTCAGGTTTCGTCTGTTTCGTAAACGGACCGTACCCGACGAGCGAACATCACCTCGGCAGGAAATAGAGAGGCTGGTGTTTTGTTTCTGTACACTTGAAGAAATTGTTGGAGGTCTTTTTCAGTTGGTGTAGCCCTAGCTTTTTTCAAAGCTCTCTTCAAAGTACCCACACATCTTTCAGCCTGTCCTTTAGACCTCGAATGGTTCGGAGGGATCATGATGAGTTCGATATGGTATGTTTCACAGAAGTCTCTAAATTCCCCAGACGTAAACTGACTTCCATTATCGGACACTACTCCGAATCTGGCGAACAGTTCATGTAGAAATTTTATAATAATTTCTGTAGTTAGGTTTTTGCATTTGTGTACTTCAGGTCACTTCGAGAAATTGTCGATTACAATGAAGTAGTAATATCCTTCAAGAGGGCCAGCAAAGTTAATGTGAATTCTAGACCATGGTAGATCTGTTTTTGGTCAGATTGAATTTAATAGGAGGTGCCTTGGATGCCAGGGCACAGCCTTTACATGATTTGACAGCGCTTTCTATATCTTTGTCCATGTTAAGCCAATGCACAGAGCTACGCATCAAACTTTTCATTCTAGTACTCTCTGGGTGGCCAGCGTGGAAACCTTTCAATATATGTTTCTGGAGTGTTGACAGAATCACGATGCGTTCTTGTACAGTAACACCTCGTCGCATTTGGAGAAGACGTCTGTGGTTCGCTGGTCCTTTTCAAAAATTTTCGCTTTTATTTAGTTGATATACACATCACGGAGAGCATCTTGTTTTATTTATTCAAGCGTCACTGAAAGTTCCTTTGCTGTATTACAAAGAGTAGTTTTTAATTCTCCTTCAGATTGAAGGGAGGTGATCACTGTATCTTTTAGTCGTTCTTGGTACTTGGGAATTAGTCTTGACAATCCGTCCGCATGGCCGAATTTTTTCGATGGTAGGTACCCCATTTTGAAGTCGTAATCAAATAGGATTGTACCCCATCTCAGTAGTCTGTTGGCTGTATGCGTAGGAAGACCTTTTTGAACCACAGATGGTGAGTAGTGGCTTGTTGTCTGTTTGTAGAGTGAAGTGTCGACCAAGAGCCTCTTTTTCGATTAGAGAATAATTTTTTTTCCGTAGGAAGCAAGGCTATCGACGTTTTAATGTCCTATCAGTCATTTTGTGGAGAATGCATGCCCCTACACCATACAAGATAGCGTCGCTGGCTATTATGATTTCCAAGTCCGGGTTGTAATGTGTGAGAAATAAGTCTAGCATTCTTGTCTAATCCCAGGGCTTGTCTTTCCTTCATATTTCATTTAGGAGATCACGCAAATCATGCATGTTTTGTATGAGTATTTGGTAATAATTTGCTAGTCCAAGGAAGCTCTGCAACAAAGCGATGTTATCGGGCGCCGCCATGTCTTTAATCGCAGCAGCTTGTTCAGGATCTGGTCTCCTGCTATTCTTGTCAGTTATTTGATTTTTTTTCCATGAAAAAATCACATTTGATCTCTTTAATTTTTAAACCGTAGCAAAAACTTTGTGGACGTGATCCTTATGTTCGACTACGCTTTTACTATTCATCATAATGTCATCTAAATAAACGACTGAGAAGTCAAAGCCACTCATCATAGTATCCATCCCTTGCTGAAAAATTGCTAGCTCGACCTTGACCCCGAACAGTAAACTTTCGAATTTATATAATCCACGGTGCGTATTTATACCCAAAAGCTTCGAACTCTCCTTTTCAAACGGAATTTGTAATTAAGCATCGCTAAGGTCGATTTTCGAGAACATTTTTCCACCATTTAGCTTCGCAAATATGTCTTCTGGACTAGGAAGAGGGTAATGACAGTCCTTTAGAACAGGATTTAATCCTGTAGAAAAATCAGCGCAAACGCGTATTTTTTAGATTTCTTTTTTACATAGACCATTGGTGCGGCTCATTCGCTGTGCTCTAGCTTTGATAGAACTCCAGTTTTTACTAATCTGTCAAGTTCCTCGCTAATGTGTTACAACGAGGCAAAGGGCACATTTCGCTTCTATTTGAATACTTGCTGGATATCTTGTAGTTCAAATTTTGCCATCATCTTGGTACACCTTCCTAACCCACCAGAAAAAAAATTTCTGGATAGGCTCCCTTCTGTTCGTTTTTTTTTTTTTTTTTTTTTAAGTTTTTCAGTTTCGGCATCCAAAATTTCAATTTTTTTGGCAATAGGAATTTACAGGCAAGTCCCAAAGCTGGAATTTTGTCATCCTGACGGTGCCAAATTGATTGTTAGTATTTTTCAGGGCGAACAATTTTAATTCGCATTTAATGTATTAATAATCAATTCTCTCTCGAATTTAATTCCCGGCCCCCCATTACTGATCTTGCTATCTTGCTAGATTTTATCATGGTTGCCTTACCCAATCTTTTCCATGTCTGCAAGTTTATTATTGTCAGATCAGAACCCGAGTCTAGTTGAAATTATATACTTTTGTTAAACATTTTTACGTGCATGAATTTCTTGGTATTAGCACCGTCTAGTTCGTCCGACTTTGTATTTTCTATGTAGCTATTGGTTTTATTTTTATATCGGTAATGCGAGCTTTTGTATCCGACTCGGTTATATATGAAGCACTTCTTGTTCTGTAAAGTACAATCTTTGTACCAGTGTAGGGCCCCACATCCGTAACATAGGTTAGGGGATAAATTATTTTGCTTTTTCTTTATTTCATCTGTTTTAGAGGGAGATTTTGTTTGTTTCTTTTTATCGCGTATTTTTCTGACCCGATTCTTCGATTTTTTGGGGATCCTACTTTACGCTTACATACCTTTGACAGTCTTCAGCAATCTGCTGTAGTGGTATATTCAGCTCATTTTCCAATTTGTTTAGTATTCTTTGCCTATTTTCGGCATTTTTTGTTGAAATTAGCCCTTGCACGAATATCAGGCATTTGAAGCTATACGCACTTAGCTCCGTAAATCTAAAATCATCGCAGTGCTTGCTTACAACTAACGGAAAAGTGGTATAATCTTCCACTTTCTTCTTAGTTAGATTAAGATATCTCCATCTCTTATGAAAAAGCGATTTCTTTGAACTGGAGAGTTCCATGAGTAATTACAGTGCTTCACCGAATATCAATTCGCTAGCCTTCTGGGGCGGAATGTAATTTATGAATTTTGCGTGTTCAGTTTTGCCAAGTTTCCTCAGAAGACGACGAACTTTTTCCGAGTCACTCCAATTTGCATAATATGTAGTAGATAAATCCTCATATCTCCTAAAATATGACGCAAAAGTTACATCTTCCTCGGAAAGTATGAAAAATTCTCTATCGCACTCCAAATGGTGTTTTGCGAAAAAGAAAATTCGTTTTCGATGAGATTACTAAGGCTTGTCAGTTCTAAAAGTTGCTTTTGGAATTCGAGCTGCTTCTCTTGATTTTCCTTCGGAGTTTGCAGAAGTAATTTTTCTATTCTTTCCCGTTGACAGAGCAGTTGTTTTGGCACTTTTCTTCCATTCTTTCTTGGCCCTGCAATTGCTGTGTATTCTAGTACTTTACCAGATCTAATAAAATACTTTTGAAATCCTCCATGATAAGTGTGCCTTTTAAGAAAAATAACTGAAAAATATGCCATTAACATAAAGAAAAACTTCTTTTTGTAATTAAAAGAAAAAAAATCTTGAATTTTCCCTATCCGAGACAAGAAAAAAAGAAAACAAATATGAGCTTTTGTTCGAGGTGAATAAAACACAAAGCTATTTTCTGTAAAAAAAAAAAAAAAAGAAAAGAAAAAAAGACAAAACAAAAAAACGTCTAGCTAAAATTTCCTTTTCGTGAGAAAAATAAACTGATCCTCGTAAGTAGGAATCTTAAATTCCAGATCAGTGTACAGTAGTAATACTTTTTCTTTTTTTTTTTTTTCTTTTTTTCGGTTTTATTTTTCTGGTTTTGCCAGATGCTTTTCAAATGAAAAGAATGTGACAAAAAACAAAACAAAAAAAGCAATTCCTTATAAATCGACTGTTGAAATAAATTGGCATTTATCACGTAGTCTTTTCCCCCCCCCATTTTTTTGTGTTATAAACAGGATTCTCGTTCACTGACGATTTTTTTCTCTGGTGATTTTTTTCGCGGTAGTACGAATCCTTGTTCGCCAATTATTTGTGCACGACTATTTTTTTTTCACCCGTTGGCTTTTCGCGTTAGTTCTTTTACGAAAACTTGTTTGCCAGTGTTTTAGGAGAGTTCCTTTTTTTTCTCGGTGGTCTTCGCAAATCCTTCGCCAAATTGTTGTGGCCTGTTTGGGGCCAGAAAGAAGACACGGAAGAAGTGAAAGTAGGTGGAATAAGTGTATTGAATAAACAGAACATATATACAAAAAAAGAGTGTTAGCACAGTAGATAGAAGTGTCCGTCCGAAACTGTCAGGTTTGACTGCTGGGAGGAAGGCAGTATTTGTCCTTTGTCTCACCGACCGGATAAGTGTAGTACAAGAGCTGTTTAGGTGGGTCTGAGCGCAGGGCCGTAGCACAGACAGGCCAGGCGGCTCTAAAAATGGCTCGGGCCCCGTCGGCATTCCTCTGAAAAGGGGTGCCTGAGGCGCCAAGTGATAAACCTAACCCCTCCAAGGAGAGTTAGAGCCCCTCATTAGACCCACATTGCACCTAGTGGGTCGATGAGCAGCACAGACTAGCAGGGTTCGAGTCTTGGCTCCTTCCCCTCCCCTTTATCCCCACTTTAATTGGTCTTCGGGCTTTTGACCTTGTGTCAAGTCCTGTCTGGTGGGAGGCAGCGACAAATAACGCCCCTTGAGGCTCGAGGATACCGGTAAAGGCGCACATTGACCGACTGCCAGCGGAGCCAGGACACACCCGACCAACACGGTCGACCGAGGTGTGTCCCAGCCCAGTGCTGAGAGGAAATATCTTCGAGAGTAAAATTGGGTCAGTATTTATGAAGGAAGAAGAGTTCATTGTCATTAGGTAGGTCAGCATAACATATATATATATATATATATATATATATAAAATGGTTAGAATGTTCGCCAATGAGCCTGGAATCCGGGGTCCATTCACAAGACGAGTCATACCAAAGACTCAGAAAATGGTACTTGATGCCTCCTTGCTTAACACTCAGCATGATAGGTTCGTATCAAGGGTAAGTAGAGCAATTTAGGGAAAGGAGTAACACCCTCCACTACACTTAGTAACAATTGAAATGGGAGCCTTCAGGTTGCTCTCGCTTACGTTTGGCGAATTTATTACATATATACATACTAAATAAATCATGTCTCACACACACACACACACATATATATACACCTTATACAATATATACATTCATAACAAATACTATATATATATATATATATATATATATACCTAATAATATGGATGTATATACATACCTAAAACTGTATCTATACATACATACCTAATAGTACGTAAGTAAAGTTGGCGACCTTAGTCGAGGTTGACTCGAAGGCTCCGTTTTTAATAGCTACTACACCAAGGTGTACCCTTGATCTTTACCTTATAATGCTGAGTGTTAAGCAAGGAGGCATCAAGTACCATTTTTTGAGTCTTTGGTATGACTTGACATTGGATTGAACCCCGACATACTACTATATATATATATATATATATATGTAATACTATATATATGCGTAAACATACATATATATATATATATATATATATATATATATATATATATATACTTGTATACATATCTAAGAGTTAATATATATTGTACGTACATAGCCAATAATATATATATATATATATATATATAGTATAAAAATTTATTTCTAAGAAATAATCAAACCAACCACGTGCGGCACTTGATTTGGCCAGAGTGGAAAAGGAAGAAGTCATACTGGACAATACGGCACGAAAAACCTACTTCACACTATTTGTCGAGAACTACTATTGGGCCCCTCAGTACAAATTCGGGTACTTGACAGTAAAGGCAGGAAAGAATAGCCAGTTGAAGGTTTCGTCACTCGCTTCTTGAACAGCCTATAAGTATTTCAAACAGGCCAGAAGCTTCCCAAGAAATAAAAATGAAATTAAACGAAAGTCGACTACTGAATTTCTACCAGGTAAAACCAACTGAAAGAAAATTCAACCCGAGAATTCTGCTAAAAAGATAACTTTACAGAAGACTCAGTTAAAATTAAATGAAAATTAAAAGGACTTAATTGAAACAAACTGCAAGAAAATTCAGCTCGAGAATTCTGTTGAAAATATAACTTTACAGAAGGCTCAACATTAAATGAAAACTTAAACATTTTAACAAAACTACAAAGAAAAAATACTCAAATTTATAGAGCTTTGTTTCCCGGGCACTCCTTCAGACAAGTTCCCACAAAATACACTAAAATTTGCTACACTTTATTTTTCTATCCCTTTCTTTATTGTTTCCTTTGTATAAAATTCCCTTTTAAAAACTTTATTGTCCGAGCTATCTTTTCGAATCAGTATCCAAAATAGAAAGCTGCGGAACTTAACGTTTTAACTTACCGTTTAAAATTACACGCTAAAGTACCGTAAAAACATTACACAGTTAAGTACTAAATTTGGCTTTAGTATCACCCTCTTGATATCAAATTTTACAAAAATTCTTTTATATTACAAAGTTTATCCTTTAAATATCTTTTCATAGATTACTATGAATATATATATATATATATATATATATATATATATGGTGACTTTAGTAAGTTTCCAGACTTTTTAGGTACAGGTAAGTAAAATTGTCGTAGACTCTTGAAAATTCAGTATGTTATTGCTACAAATCTTATTAGATGACAGATCAATTTTTACGATTTCAGGTTCAAATGAACAGCAACAGCAGGAATTGGAATACACCCGACTAAAGCCTGATTGTCACAGTTGGTGAATTTCAAAAATGCAATCTGGACGTGAGGACGCTTTGGGAGAACGATATGCAATAAATTTGTGTTTAAAACTTGAAAAAATGCCACAGAAACGTACGGAATGCTTCAAACTGCTTTTCGATCAGCTGTAGCAGTTATTGGAACCTGAAATCATAAAAATTGGTCAGTCAACTCATAAGATGTACAGCAATAACATACTGAACTTTCAAGAGTCTACGACAAATTTAAATGCATGTATAAAAAAAGTATATATATATATATATATATATATATATATATATATATATATATAACTAATACTGTATATATTTATATATACGTAACTAATACTATATATATATATACACATAACTAATACTATATATATATATATATATATATACGTAACTAATACTATATATATATATATATATATATATATATACACATAACAAATAAGTAAAGTTGGCGACC
>OY757915.1:52635403-52825403 GCA_963585895.1 Sepioteuthis lessoniana
CCTTATAGAAGGTGCTGAGGTCCATTTCATCACCAGCATTGGTAGGACTGAAGCAAATGATTGTTGTTCTGTGGTTGCCGTTAAACCTAGCTACCATCATTCCTCGTATTTTCTCAATACTATTAAAGGATTTTAAGGTGTGGGGACTAAGAAGCATTCCTAAACCCCCTATGACGGCATTGACAGAGTTTTTCCATGCAGATGTTGAGATAAATTTCCAATGCCAGTATCGTGGTATTTTATTTCTACTTTGTTATGATGGTATCTGTGTTCTTGTATGTGTATATTATGCTCTGCAGCAGACACTGTCAGCTCTGGTAGTTGGCCTATTCTATTAAAATTTCTAATGTTAAGTGTCGCTATATATACTTTGCTTTTACATTTAAGTTATATTTGTTTGTGTTTGAGTTTTGCAGCTAATTTTTTTAACGCTCGGGCCAGAGCTCCAATCTCAGCAAAATGCAATGCTTGTTTACTCGTGCGAAGGGTGATGCGGTTTGGACATATAGTTTGAGTGAAAGTCATGTAATCTTTCAATGACTGTACTTTTTTTTTTACTTTATTAAGATACCACCCTTATATATGAGTAACAGTAGTTTCCTAATTGAACTGTTCGATCCTAGCTGTTGACCTTTGGAGTTCTTCTGTTGACACAATGTTGGGTTCATCTGCCTTACTTCACATCCACCGTGCTGCTTTCCAATGC
Source organism: Sepioteuthis lessoniana (assembly GCA_963585895.1). Classification (NCBI taxonomy): domain Eukaryota; kingdom Metazoa; phylum Mollusca; class Cephalopoda; order Myopsida; family Loliginidae; genus Sepioteuthis; species Sepioteuthis lessoniana. The sequence goes on from OY757915.1 coordinate 52,636,110, forward strand.
TTCCTAGTTTTAACTTGTGGGTAAGAAAAATTTCCCCTGTATATTCCTTAAGTTTTAACATAGTTAGAGTCCAAGTATTCATTTCTTATTTTCCTCTCCTCTAATTCTACAGTCAGCTTATAGTCTTTGGTACCCAACTTGCAAATGGAATTTCATTAATTTATTTCAAATTGGTCATATGATTTCATATGATTATGGTCAACATCCAGTTTAGTAAAATACAAATCACTGATTTAGAGAACGGAGCAGCAAATGACACCTGACGGACAGAAAAGAAATACCAAATCGAGATAAAATTAGAATCCTTAGAGAAAAGGAAACCTACAAATATTTGGGCATCTTGGAAGCAGACACCGTCAAACAATTGGAGATAAAATGAAAAATTAAGAAATAGTATCTCAGCACTATAAGGTAAGTATCAAGGGTAAAGTGGAGCAATCCAGAGAATAGAGGAGCACCCTCCCCTGCACCTCAGTGTAGTAGCTATTGAAAAGGAACCTTTGGGTCCCCGTTGACTAAGGTCACCAACTTTACTTTTATCTCAGAATAACCAGAAAGCTACTAGAGACAAAACTATGTTGCAGAAACCTTATCAAAAAAAAAAAAAATACCTGGGCTTGTACCCCTTGTAAGATATTCGGGTCCATTCTTAAAGTGGACCAGAGAAGCAAATGGACTAAGAAAACTAATGACCATGCATAAAGCATTACATCCCAGAGATGACGTTGACAGTGTATATGTATAAAAAAAAAGAGGAAGAGGACTTACCACCACTGAAGTCAGTGTTGACGCATCAATACAAGGACTCAAAGACTACATAGAAAAGCACAGAGAAATTCCAGCAAGTAAAGTAGAAGAAAAGTGGAACGCTTTCAATTCAATTGTGCACAAGGTATCCAAAGGGAAACTCTGCATTGCAGTAAAGAAGTATGAAGATTGGTTCAATGGAAACAGCAAGGAGGTAGAAGATCTTATTAACAACAGGAAACTAGACAAGAATAACATGCTCAGCAATAAAACCAAGTCTGCTAAGGCCAGATACAGAACATACAGTCAACTTCTCCGACACAGAGACAGAGAACTAAAAAAATAAATGACAGTGACAAAAGCGACTGAATTCCTGACACTTACAAACTCTAAAGACCCTAAAGGTTTTTACCAAAGTATGAGAACTGTGTGGGAGCTAAGAGTAAACCACCCAGAACAACTGCAAGCTCTCAACAACAAAACAATAATCACAGAGAAGCATGATTTTGCCAGATGGAAGGACCACTTTGCCACAATGCTCAATGAATTTTTGATTTGACGTGTAATCAAAAATTCATTTTCTAAATTATGCAATGATAATTTGATCCTTAGTTAAAATCATCACAATACGCACCCACATACATAAAAAATGACATAGATAATACAAACAACTTCTTAACTCAATATATTCACTATATTCCTTACGTACATACAATCATAGATTACAATGATGTATACGTAATATATCATTAACACATCATAACTAATACAAATTATTTGTGCAATCTAACACGAAACATATTCCAGCATAGAATACAAATATTGCATAATACTCCATAGTATATTACAGTATTAAATGTCTCATCACCAAGGTATTTATTGCGTCATGATCCCCCATACTCCTTGATTTATTATGTTTACAAATCAAAACTTGATTTTCTTCGTAATGCAATGATGGTGACATTTTGTTCCTTAGCTAAAATCATCACCACACACACATATACACACACACATAAATACAAATTTTTTTTTTACTCGGTCAAACTGTCGTGACTTCCGCTACACATCACGACTTATATATCCAGGAGACAACCTCAAATTTGCCATGCAGCGCATGTATCTTCATACACACATATACTGGGCCATTAGCTTAATGAGTAGAGTGTTTGCCAATGGTACTTGATGCTGCCCTGCTTAACACTCAGCATTATGAGGTACAGATCAAGGGTAAAATGGAGCAATCCAGAGAACAGAGTAGCGCCCTCCTCTACACCTCAGTGTAGTAGCTACTGAAAAGAGACCCTTTGGGCCACCCTCGACTAAGGTTGCCAACTTTACTTACTTATTAGCTCTATCACAGATACTGAGCACTCTCCAAATTATACTACATCTGATCTGCCACAAACCCAAGAAGTGAGATAGTGACAACCAACACTATTATAATATATATATATATATATATATATAATGTTAGAAGAGACAGATTATTCTTAATTTCTGGGTGGTGGGGAGTAACTTAGCAACCTAGCATCTTTGATGTTCAAGATGACTGAGGGTCAATCCCAGGTCAAGTCATACCAAAACTAAAAAAAATGGTACTTAATGCCTCTGAGCTTAATACTCAACATTATAAGGTATGGATCAAGGGTAAAGTGGAGAAACCTAGGGAGTATTGTCACCAACTTTACTTTTATATATATATATATATATATATGTGTGTGTACATAAAAGCATATTCATATATACACATATATGCATATACACAGGTATATATCTACATAAATATATATGGTTATATATATATATATATATATATATATATATATATATATATATATATATATATATATATATAACACCATTAAATACTTCTAAATGACATGATTATAATTGTTACTCATCATTGGATAAAATATTAGATTTTGATCAGAAATTTGTGAAACAACCAGTAAAATCAATAAGCGCTTAATACACTAAAGTGCTGAGAAAATATTACAATGATAGAATACTAAAATTATTTGCAGATCTAAAGCTGAGTTTCATGAAAACTATTATCATGTTAGTCTAAGCAAACATGGTCTTTGATGGCTGCACAGTTTGTTTGTTTTTTCTGTGAAAAACTTTTCTATCTTTAAATCATTTTTGGGAATAAGTATCAACCTCTACTTTTCTTCTACAGACTTTTGACTTTTTTGAGACCTGCAACATTACACAATTGAATCGAGGTTCCATTAATTAGGTTGTTGCATATTTCAATATGACTTACTTTCAAAGGTAGATTTATTGTCAGGAATGAGTAATTCTCGACAGATTTTACAAAGACTGCCTAGTAGTGTATGATGTAGTGATACAATTTCAAAGTGCATATTAATATTGTAAATTGAATTAATGGGTTTGATGAATAAAAATCTTTAAATTTTCATTTTCAAAATAAATAACTATTTCTTACAATATTTAAATCATTGCTCTGTCAAAGTTACATAAAAAGAAAATAGTTATGTCCTTTTCGAGTCATCTGAAAACAAGCAGCTGCTATCCTCCTCTATTCTAGTTTGAATTCTCCTTCTACAGTGTAGATAATTGATTCACTATTTTGTCTAAAAGCATGAACAACGAATTCATATTTTTAGCACAGGCATGCTTCTATTCTTTCATTTATTGAGATATTCTTGTCACTCAATCTTTACAATCTATAAGCAATCCGTATGGAATTGACAATAGTGAAGACAAGTAAAAGTTTATCACAAGTACTTTATAGCTTTTACTATTCATTTATGAATGCCATTGATTTTCAAAATGTGCTTTATAATTTACCTTTAAACCTGATGACCAAAGACCCTATTAAAATAAGATTTAGATCTACCAAATTTAGTATGTATATTTATTGGATCCAGGATCTGAACTCTGGTTGTCTTGTCCACTTCCTACAATGATAATCATTTCACCATGAATGCCTCCATAACTACATTTTTAGGTTCCATTGCAATCATTTTTTAAAAATTGCACTTTTTTATTTGACTATAATAATTGTTATTTGTTTAGAGTTATAAGTATGAAGTATACTAATAATTTATATGCAATTATATAGTTTAAAGTAGCTCTTGTTATTTAATATTAATCCTTTGTTTGCACACAGTTACATTGTATCAAGTAAATAATAAAAATAATAATAATCCATAGTAAACTTAGCTTCAAGTAACTTTGCAAGGGATGCAGTCTATATATATATATATATATGTGGTGCATTCAATAAGTTTCCACACTTTTTTTGTACAGGCATTTAAAATTGTCGTAGACTCTTGAAAATTCAGTATGTTATTCCTATACATCTTATGAGATGACTGACCAATTTTTATGATTTCAGGTTCAAATGAACAGTTACAGCAGGAATTGGAATACACCCTACTAAAACCTGATTGTGACAGCTGGTGAATTTCAAAAATGCAATCTGGACGTCAGGACACTTCAGAAGAACAGTATGCAATAAAATTCTATTTTAAATTTGGAAAAAATGCCACAGAAATGTATGAAATGCTTCAGACTGCTTTTCAACCATCTTGCATGAATCGAGTATCAGTTTTTGAGTGGCATAAGAGATTCAAGGAAGGCAGGGAGTCTGTGAGGGATGATGAGAAGTATGGGAGGAGTAAGGAAGTCAGTACACCAGAGTTGATTGGCCAAAGGGTTAGGGTTACTATGTTGAGGTTTTAAGGGGGTTCAGGAAGAGATTCCATTGGAAGAGACCAGCACTCTTCAAATCGGGTCCGTGGCATTTCCACGAGGACAATGCACCAGTACACAACTCCATCCTTGTCACAGACTATTTGACCAAGATGGGCATCAAGACATTCCTCACCCTCCCTATAGTCCAGACCTTGCTCCCTGTGACTTTTGCTTATTCCCTAAGCTCAGAGGCTGTTGTTATGAGACAATTGAGGAGATGAAAGAGGCTGTGACAAAGGTCATTGACACGCTTACACAAGAGGACTTCCATGGGGCCTTCCAGAAGTTGTTGGAACAGTACAACAAGTGTATTGCAGCTGGAGGAGATTACTTCAAAGGCGACTAGAGTTTCATGCATGTACTATCAATAAAAGTGCCCATACGAAAAAAAGTCTGGAAACTTATTTAATGATCCTCATATCAACCTTTGTTGGATTATTCTATGTGGAAGTCAATTGATTTATTTTAGTCTTATGGTGCAAAAATATATCTTCTCAATCATTTTGAATAATTAAACACTTCATACTTTGTTGCACTATCAATGTTAAGATAATTGAAAATATCATTGTATTAAGGTTAGAAATCTGAAGTGTCCTGACGTCCAGATTGCATTTTTGAAATTCACCAGCTGTCACAATCAGGTTTTAGTAGGGTGTATTCCAATTGCTGCTGTAGCTGTTCATTTGAACCTGAAATCATAAAAATTGGTCAGTCATCTCATAAGATGTATAGCAATAACATACTGAATTTTCAAGAGTCTACAACAATTTTAAATGCCTGTACAAAAAAGTGTGGAAACTTATTGAATGCACCATGTATATATATAGATTATATTTTTATATAATCTGAGGAGGAAATCTAAGGGGTAAGAGTATCAAATTTGAGTGCTCAATGTCAATGGCTATAGACATATAATTAATTTAGGATTAAAAATACATCAGCACTCAATGTGCAGAGCTAAAAAAATCTTTTATATAAAAATAAAAAGAAAAAATTCACTTCCATAGCATTATAATAAATTTATTTCTGGTCATGATGGCCATCATTAGATGTAGTACAAAGAAATTTTTTTTTTTTATTTGGATGTTCTAATATTTGAAAAAAAAAATGTTTTTAATTAAAATAATTTTAAAATATTTTTTATCATATTTCTTCATCAAGAAATTTTTTTTAACATTTGGGATATATCTATTATTACTTTTATTCATACAATGTTTATACAATCCTATAAAACAAAAAAACCACTATCCCTAATTTAAATACTACTGAAAATTAAAAAACCTAATCCTGGAAGAATTAAATAGTGGTATATGACTTATTTAAAATTATAGATAAAATGTGCATTCATACTTCCATTGAAACTATTGTTTTATAAATATTAAATAGTATAATTTGTGTTATCAGGAAATGATAATTCAATGCTGATATTAATTTACAAAAACTAACACTGAATTTTTAAAATTATCGCAAACATTCAAGGAAGAAATTAACATTTCGAATGATCAGCAAAGAATTAATATGTAATTCAAATATCAAATGTTAAGTTAATCATTATGATTATAAATTAATCATTAAATAGATAAAGTATCAATTACATATTAATTCTTTACTTATTATAAGTAAAGAATTAATATGTAATTGATACTTTATCTATTTAATGATTAATTTATAATATAGAAGATTTAAATATTAGTTTCCTAAATTTTTGTTTACATATATAAAAAACAGTGTAATAGAAATGGTTTAGTACCAGGATAGTCTCTACAAGTTATAAGACTATATTAATCTTATTTTTTATTATTTATTATTATTTTAAAAAATTTTATTTTATCATCTTATATTTTATCACAATATTTATATTTTGTCCATTAAATTTAATTGTATTTTTTAAATAAAAACATCTATTCTAAATTATTTATTACTTGATGTATTTTCTAAAAATTATGTATTAATATTCCAATATATAGAATTAAAAAATATATAAATCACTTAATTAATGGTATAATTAATATATCAAGTTAAAGTATACAAAGAATTTATTTCTATGTCTACATACTGAAATCATTTCTGTTCTAGCATTAAATAAATTTCCATTCAAATATCATAATATACATATTTTCTCTTCAAAGCCTAAATTTCACTAAACATGTAAATTGTTTGTCGAGGAGGATCTTTTAATTATTTTCCAATTTATAATAGGTGTTGGACCTTGTTCTATTAGATCCCAGTAATACTTCGATAGGGCAATTTGCTTTTTTAATGTTGGATTTTTAAATGATTGTAGGTGGTTGTAACATCTAAATTTCTAGTTTAAGCTTGTCATACCTATGTATGCATTATCATTATTATCAATTTCTTTAGTTGAAATGTTGGCTTGATATATAATATTATCAAAGTTATATTTATTTCTTAGTGGGCATTCATTTTTTATTTTACAATTATATGTATGTCTTGAGTTGTCATTGTTATTCCAGTCCAGTTTATCTATTAATTACTTGTTGTGATTGTCAATTATTTTAGATTTTTTGTTAGTACAAGAATAACTGATTTTTACATTATTCTTATTAATAAATTTCTAAGGTGGGGGTCATCATCTTTAAATGTTTGTTTATTAAACCCAGAAAATATTTCCCTATATTGATATTAGAGAGTTTGCAAAAAGGAGGTTTTAACCAGATAATATTTATATGTCTATTTTTATTAATATTTTTGCTTATTCTATTCTCCATATTTAGTCTAATAATGGCTATGACAGAAAAACTATTGACAATTTGCCTGGAAGACTAATCAAAAGTGATTTCCAATTAGCACCAATAATGTCCAAAGATCTTATGATATTTCTTGTGATTGAAAGAAATGAAATATGAAATAGATAGAAACAAGGGATGATTTGTTATGGGAAATAGTCATCCATAAACTATACATTTTTTCTATTTTAAGATACAAGCTATTACTTGAAATGTATAGAACAGTATTATAACTATTTCTTCTTGAATTAAACAAATAATTATGTATATATGTATTTAGGGCTGATATATTTGCAGCCATAGTAAAGTGAAAAATACACAAAAGCTATTCATCGATAAAAAGTCTTTTCTGGGACTTCCTCCTGTGCTCAGCAGCCACCGATCCCATTTCAAGCACCAGCAGTAGTCAGCAAGAAATTTTACATCCCACCAGACTTGCTAGCATTTCCATAATGCAAATGTCTTGGTGAAACTGCTTACTCTGCTCTTCACTCAAATCTTCAGTTCTTTGGAAAATAGTCCAAGTGCGATCACAGAAAGAGCAGTTTGACTAACATTCATGTCCTGAGTTGGTGGAAACTTTTCAATAGCTCTTCAATTTCCTTCTCAAATTCCGTACTCTGGTGGTTTCCCAGGAAGTTTGTAATGACTGACTTCAGTGACTGCCAGGTGGATAGGTCAGCTTTGCTCAGTGCTTCATCAAACAATGGGTCCTTTATGGGTTCTCTTATTTGAGGGCTGTCAAATATACCAGCCTTGAGTTTCTCTTATTTGAGGGCTGTCAAATATACCAGCCTTGAGTTTCTCCATAGTTATCCATGGGAACTTCTCCTGAAGGAAAGCAAACCTACTGCCTTCTTTGTCCATTGCCTTCACAAAGTTCTACATTACTCATAACTTGATATGTAAGAGTGGAAGCAGAATTTTGTTCAGTTCAACAAGAGGGTGAGACTGAATGTTATGGCCAGGTTTTAATGGCTACTCTTGTCTGACATAATGTTGGCTGTCACACCAGCAGTTCCAGAGACACAGAAAACAAGAATATTTTATGTATCCACCTTGGAACCCTAGGACCACTCCAACCACCTTGAGATCTCCACAGATCAACTATTTGTGCTTCTGGTAGCTAAAAGCTGAAAGCAAATGATCCATGCTGTTGTGAGTTTCTTTCATTTGTACTGAATAGCCAATAGGGATAAATAAAAAAACTATTTCCATTATGTAGAAGAAGTGCTTTGAGACTTCTGTGGGATGAATCAATAAAAAGTCTCCATTCTGTAGTATCACACTGATTTAATCAATCCAGCAATGTTGTTGCAATAAACCACGGATGACTTATCCTGGAACATGAAAAAAACTGTCTTAATTTTCTCTCAGTCTTAATATCATGCAGAAATAGCATCCATAATGTGATCTTTTCCTTCCCTCCAGGCCATTGGAATGGCAAATAGCATACTCTTCCTCTTACCATCCCTTTAATCCCTCAAGTTCTCCACACATGTTTTACACCAAATGGCTTATCCTGATCGCCTAAGTTTGACTCCAAAGTAATCGCGATATGCCTTCTTCACAAAGTCAGTGATTTTTGCTTGATGGTTACGAAGAATCACATTATCGCAGATAAAACAGAACCTGTCAGGATTATTCTTACACTTGTAAATACAAATGTCAAGCTGAAAAGAGAAAAATAAATCTTCACTCAGCTTATTGCTGACATTTGATACAGTACATTAAAATCATTTTAGGATAAGCCCCACTCCCTATAGGTATGTGGGTGTTAGCAAGTAGAGTGGTATACTGTAGTTAGGTACACATGCTATACTAAACATAATGCACCCACGATCATCTGTAACAAGTAGAATCCACAGGCTTTTGAATAAGTGTTATTATTGTGAAATATTCAAGCACATCTTAAAAATCAGACCTGATGAAACACAAAGAATACTATTTTTGAATTCAGCATAAAATGGTCCTATCTACCAACCCCTCCGCTCGGGCTGGATATGACACAAGGTCAATTTTTAAGCGGAGTTTAACAGGTTTGAATTCAGAGTTTTCCTTCTCCTAGACTAGTTGCCTAACCAAGGCTGAAGAACCTAGTCTGTCCTACTATTTACCCATAGCTGGAGGGAGAATAATTGGATTCATACCTTTCCCAAGGGTATTAGTGCTATGTGAAATGCAATCAGTCTCGTCCAGGATTTGAACTCGTGTCACCGTGTTCATTTCCTACGACGATAACAATTACACCACGGATAAAATGGTGATCATATACCACTTTTTAAAACTTTAACCTATGGAAAAAATCACAAGTAGTATAAACAATAGCTAGTATATGAGAGAGAGAGAGAGAAGAGGAGAGGAGATCTTTAAACTAAAAGGAAAAAATTGGTTTGGTTTATTTAGTATCCAGGATAACCCTTTTGTAGAGGGTCTTACCCTCCCTGCTGGAGATACAGTCTGCATATTCTAAGCACCTCCAACAGAGCAGGGAAAAAATAGTGTGATCCATGTGCATATATATTTCACAGAGTAAATGTAACAATGTGGGAATACAACCAAGGCCATACACTTTGCAGAACGAAATTCTTATCCTATGTTGTGTTTACTGATTCTTAGCTGGTCAAGTTGAAACACATGAATCCAAGATGGTTCTATAAAGAACAAGGCAAAGACAAAAAAAATTGAGTAAATGTTGTTTAAGAAGAGGAAGTTTGTGTGACAAAATGATGGTTTGTGGTGTCCTCACTTTGGCTTTGTAGTTCCCGTAACTAAAAACTAAAGCTGACTGCTAGATTTTTAATTCTCTGTATCTCTGGTTCTCTCTCCACTGTTTAACTCTTCTGCATCAGTCTCTTAGACCTTCTAGTTGCAGACTGACTTTGCTTGTCTATATTCAGGGGTGAAGATTCCTATTTCCAGATTTTTGGCCATCCACAGGCTAGATATAAACACACTGGCAGACAACATCTCAAAGAGACCCTAAAAGGTGTGATAACAAAAATTTTTAAGCCGTAGCCTACTTTTATTTGATCATCTCCACTTTATACAGGTGGTTCTCATACAAATATGTCCTGGCCCCTCTATGGACACATACACATACCTATGGTCCACTCCCAATCATACACATGTATACACCCACATGTACATACATAAGTACATGTACTCACATAGAGCTAAGCTCATGCAATAGTGGCACAACAACTGTAAATGTGCAGTTATCAATGTGAAAAATGCATTTGGTAAGCTGAGTTCGAATTGAAATTGGAACCAAAAATAGAATTGCATAAATATACATAAGGAGTCTACTTCTTCTTGGACTGTTACATATTCTTTCATGCAATAGAGTTTGGTAATAAATAATGCCAAATCACATCCATTTTGATTGTATTTTTTCTGCTAAAAATGATAAAATCCTGATATTTTCAGTTTAGAAGGAAATTAACTTTTTATTTAAAAAAAAAAAATAATGATAGGAGTGTACTTATATATGGGCAATACTTTATATGTACAAATGACTTGACCCATATGAAGTATCAAACCATTCTTATTTTACCCTCACTCTTGGCAGGACTTAGAATATGCCAACTACATTGTCTGCAGAGGGGTAATTCTTGCCCCTTCAAAAAAGAAAACCCCAAAAAGTTGGTTTGACATTAAGCTACATTCAGTAATGTCTACTTAATCAATCTCTCCAGCATTGTGCTTTAGAAAGTGAGGAGTCATTTTTTTTTCACCATTACTCCTAGACCCACTCTGACCTGATTTTGGTAATATCTGTTAGGCCATCTATAGGTCAAATAGATCTTTAAAAATTATTAGAATTAGACAGGAATACTTGATACTATATAACTGAAGAAATTATTAGTATTAGTTAGGTATACTCAAAACCACACTCAAAAAAAAAGAAAAAAAAAAGAATAAGATCTGCTTGACCTAATTTACTTGAAAGCTTTTCCTAACAAGTCACTAGTGTCAATATGGAGGAATGCAATGAATTATCACACTTTCAGCTGCACACAACTATATTTATGGCAGTAGTTGTATTAGTTGTTGTAGTAACAAACATAGATTAGTATAACAATGGAGATTTTTACTGATTACAAGATGACCTATGAACTTCTTTTGCATTTCATGGTTATCTCTGTAATATGAAATCATTTAGTGAATACAAAATAACATTCAGCATTAACAGAGACCCAACAAAATTATTAATCAGTAGCAAATTGGATTGGAATCTGTTTTTTCTCTGTATTTTAAGTGTATGGCTCTAATAAAATGGTGTGTATATGTGGTGGTGGGGCCTTACTCCTCTGTAGATGAGCAATCGGCGTATTCTACAGCTCTAATAGGGTGGTATTTTCATTAGAATAACGATTATTTTATCAAATAATAAATTCTGACATTATTTCTTTCTTTTTTCTTTTTTTTAGTTGGGGATATATCCTTCTCTGTAATATGTAGGCCATACGTTACCTAAAAAAAGGAAACCTCATACGGAGTGAAGCAAATTGTATTGTATACCACATTTTTCCTTGGGCGGATTTCCTGTTTCATGTCGAGTAGGCAAATTTAGAATAAACAGTGTTTGTTTTTGTAAAATAAGTAAACGAATCTTTGACCTCATTTTTTAAATAGCAATATTTGGTCAGCAACAATTTAAACATGAGAACAAAATCCATATTCATCACCTGATATGTTCGGTCGGTGGAAAAAAACAAACTTCAATCTGCATTAGAGGATTAAACGCTAAATTGGTTCAGTTGGTTATTTTATGATTATCTATGTCAAAATAAACTTATTTTTGACAATACACACTTATAACTGAGCAACTGTTTTTTTAAACATCAACTTTTCAACTCAGACTAACTGGGAACCACGACTAATCCTAAATTAACCATAGGCTTTCGCGCGTAAATCAAAAAACCCAGACACACCTTTAGCGTTCTTAATTCGATTTCTACCCATTATAAAACAGTAGTACAATAACAAATAATAATTAGAAAATATAGATGTGATTTAAAATATATATAGCTAAAAATTTATTGGAAACAGATATTTCATATTCATATCAAATAAACTTTTAGCTATCAGAAAGATAAGATTAAGAGAAAAAAGAAATCATTCTGACAGTAACAATTTCTTTTTCCATCCCCTCCACACACTCTCTTCCTTTGCCTCACTCCTTCTCACCAACAAACATTGGAAATATATAAGCTGCATACTATTATATGCGCAAACGATAGCACATACAAACACACTAACTTTCAAACGCACTCTACCTTAGGCACACATACACACAAACAAAATCCTCCTTCCAATACCATCAAAACAAAAAATTAACCATATTAAAGAGTCTTTCTCTGTCTGACGAATGCATAAAGCATGAAACTCATATAATGGAAGAAAATAATGGAAAGGAATCCGACAATATAGAGAAAAATTGATTACCTTGTTTTTCTCTATATTCCTATATGTATAAAAGCTCTATCATTGATATTGAGCACTATTTAATAATACAGCAAAATTTGGTCCATTATTTCACCAAGTGAGCTAGTGATAACTAAAACCACAACTAATATATATATATATATATATAATCATAAAGATAGTTGTATTCATTGAAGTTTTTGTTGTTTTTCTCTGACATTTCACGTTTGTTTTCAAACTAATCATTTATTTTCGTGTTTTTTTATGTTGCTTAGCGTATATATGTTTTTTGAGAGTTTTTTTTCTTCGAAAGAACTATTTCCATTTAATTGTTGCATACTCTTCACAAACAATCAACAAGCTATAATGCAAATCAAATAATTTCAACTATAAATGAATGAACATCTCAACCAAATGACTGAGTTTTACCAACAGATCTTTAATTCAGTTAAGAAGCGATATCCCTGTTCAAAGGCATCTGTTCCATACTATGCAAAGCTTTGTTGAAATGAACCAAAACAAAAATTAAAATGTCAGTCTCAGCTAGTGTATATGACCTTCGTATTTATTCATTTATATTTTCGGTTATAATATTTTACACAGGAGACTAATTAAATTCATTGATTTAATCATTTTTGTCAAAGTGAAACCCGAAATATGAATTATCGGTGACCATTAGAAAAAATGTAATTTTTTAATCCAAGCACCGTGTTCTCTTTGCAATAAAGATCAGTTTCCTTCTCCTCCTACTACTAAAAAAGAATACAAAAATAAATAAAATAATGTTATTTTCCTTTCTACATAAAAACTCGAACACTTTTTAGGCTATAACTGCTCAATCAATTAAAATAAGCGATCTTAATCATTGATTTAACTATTTTATCCTCTACGCAAAATCTGTATTTTTAAGTCCATATATCAGTGATCAATAAACACGGTAATATATGGATTGATACTTTCTTTTAACATAAACACACACAAAATGAATAAAAAGGAATTTACGTACCTTGGTGTAAAGCTGGCAATTTCATTCACCCAATATTTGCAAAATACCCTCTGTCCGTCCGAATTTATAAGGATATTTCTTTTATCTTTATCATTTTCTCGTAATTCTTTGTTGTCCAATAATGTGTGATCTTTATTATTCCTGTCATCGTTAACTGAACATTCAGATGCCATTTTTTTTTTTCTAATTCTTTTTTTCTCTGAAATAATTTATACAAAAATATCAAATTTTTTTCTTTTTTTTAAAAACTAAGGTTGAAACCGTAGTGTTAGTGTAGAATTTGTTTATTTGTTTCTTTATTTTAAAATAAAAATTAATGTTTTCATCTTTAATGTTATATTTGTTGTTTTTTTTTATACAATTTTAAGATTTTTCTCAAAACAAAGTTGATTCATCTGTAAAAAGTAGGCACGATAAGTTTCTCAACTCTTTTCTGAGAGGAAGCAATAAAATTTTATAGTGTTGGACAGACTGTACAAATAAGGGAGAGAGAGAGAGATGATAGAAAGGAAGAAAAAATTAAGCATCCGACACTAGTGCATCATTATTTTTTTTAAGTTGAAAGTCTTCGCTCTTGAAGAAGGCTCTTCTAATAATAGTAATAATGAGTCCCTCTAATAATTAATTAAAAAAAGCTTACTCATCTGTGACAGCTACATTACACTATTTCCTGGGTATATTCATATGTGCGTATGAAGATATAAATATTTTTTCTTCTCTCGGGTTGAGCCAGTGCTAAAAACACGACTATCAGCGTAGCCTTACCTCCTTTGTTGTGAACACGTGTATATTGAGCCATCTCTCTCTCTCTGTCTGCGTCTCTCTATCTTTCTCTTTCTGTATCTCTCACTACAAGACACTAAGTCTATATTTTTCCTCGTTTCTTCTCTCACTTCGTATTACACAAAAATCAGCTTAGCAGTTATCGATTATTAATTAACCCACTCATCTACTTTAACAGTGTACTTTTCATCATTTTGTTTTTTTCAGCTGATGAAAATAGTCGCCCATCTCTAATTTATTTTCTCAGCTTCGGGGATTTGCCCGCTTGGATCAATCGAGAGAGGAGCATTGAACGATAAAAGTTTGCATTGAATGATAAAAGTTCATCGAAAACATTGATTTCAAAATAAGGAATGTATTTCTATTCGTATTCATACGCTTCATTCTTACTTTTTACAGTACACAGGAAATATGTGCAGTGTGCAAGGCGAATTACACCCAACAAAAAATAAAATACATTTGTGGGGGTTGTATGTATTTTGGTTATTTCAGTAGATGTTCGTTCGTACTTAACGGGTATTGCTCTCTAAATTATTTCCACCACAAATACAACACAAAACTTTACAATCGCGTAAAAGAAAGGGAATAGAACACAACAAACATTAAACAACAAACAATTTAATATGCATATAACAGAATATGAAAACAAATAAAACACATGATGTGTAAATGACCTTTTGGAAAATAAAGTTTGGCAAGAAGAAAATAAATGTTTCAAGATGTGTGTATGTTCATGTTAACGGAGTTCGTAAATAAGTCGTTCTTACTTACATTAAGTTCATGTCTTGTTTTATGATTGTGGCGACAGCGTGTCGCGTTGATGAAAGAAAGTTTGGCGGGTTTTTCTTTTGAATGTGATTTGCGGCCATCTGAAGTTAGGTTATGAACTTTAGTTGAGGAAGGAAAGGAATTTGCCGGACATAGTATCGGCTACTGCTTTACTGGCTTAGTGGCTTGTTGTTTAGTCTTCGTCTTAGTGAATGGCTCCCTAACTCTGTGTTATTTATACCAAAATAGTGGATCAAAGAATCGTCCTAGAATTTTGGCGCGTAGACATTTATTGACCAATCAGATTTGTATTTTACTATTTTATTTTCGAGCCTAAATATTTTCTGTTAGTTGACTTCCGATCCTATTTTTCTAGAATGTTCTATTCTATGTTTTTAGCTGATTGGTTGAAAAATATAAAAATGTAACTTAAATGCTAATACGGTTTTGATCCTAAATTTCTGGAATGTTCTTAAGTATGTTTTTGTTGCTTATTTTAAGACTAGAAAAATGTGTATCCTATAAATTTTAAATCACTCAACGAAATTAAGCCCAATTCCGAGAAGTTAAAGGAGATGGCTATTTGAAAACGCTTTCCAGATCTTTCAACTTCAACAACAACAACAACAACAACGACATCGACAACAAAAGAAGCTTAATAAATAGTAATTTACCTTGTTGCGGAGCCTATAAGCACGTCGACCCTGCAAATGAATTAAGTTTAATGCGTGTGAATAAGTGACAGCCAAAGACAATGAAGGAAACAAAGGCGAGGTAACAAATATACAAAAGTGACAATTTATTGTCAGATTTACAAACGTGTGTATAAAGTATTTGGTCTTCAGTTAGATGGGTGATGTTGATAGCTGGTATGGTTGAGTCGTAGATGTGCGCAGCTGGATGTTAGTTGCGGGTAGCTGGCGTAGGTCAAGTCGTGGAGATACAGCGAGATGTTAAGTCGCGGGTAGCTGTCGGTTAATCGAATCGTTGAAGTGAAGCTGGACGATCATAGCGGGAAGCTGAGGTCGGTTGAGTCGTTGAATGCAGCTGGATGATCGTAGCTGGAAGCTGGGGTCGGTTGAGTCGTTGAAGTGCAGCTAGACGATCATTGCAGCAAGCTGGTGTCGGTCGTGGTTGGTAAATCGATATCCCGGTTTTGACAGAACGTTGAGTTAACCGGGGGAGGGGTCGATTTGGTTTCTGGCCCGTACTGCGAGTCGTACGTGGGCCAGTTGTTGCAATGCTTGGGCAATCCATAACAGCGAGTCGTACGTGGACTGGATGCTACATTGCAGAAGCGTCGAGGTCGAAATCAGTATTGGCGGCTTGGTCGAGTAGAGTCGGGCAAGCTGGGGACTAAGACTTAGTATTTAGTACTACGGACCAAGGGAACGGACGGAGAGACCTTGACTAAGGTTTGCCAGACGAGATCGAGCGAACAAGTCAGTGAAGCTAGGGCTTTGTCGTGCCCCCTTGCCGTGCAGACGTATCGAGACGATGGTCGAGGCTTTGCCGTGCCAAAGCCGGGCGGACGTATCGGACGGTAACAATGGCTTTGCCGTGTCAAAGCCGTACGGACGTATCGGACGATAGCTATGGCTGTGTCGCGCCAAAGCTCTGCACAAGCGAGCAAACAGGCCAGGAGGCCGAGGCTAAGATTGGCGTTATCTTAGCGCTGCGCAGATTGTGAAGTGGTAGCTAAAGGCTAACCCGTGCCTTTAGCGCTGCGCAGCCAAACGGACGAGCGGAACCGATCGAATGGTTAAGACCGGCTGGTCTTAGGATCCTCTTCGTGTTTGCCTCCGAGCCGTCTACTTCGACTGGTCGTTAAGGACCGTCAGAGATACTCCAACCCACAGAAAGGGACCTCTTATAGACCTTTAAAGGACCGTTTGTGCATAACTATGTGATGGGAAAGGTGAATGCAACCACATGACGTAGGATTCGAGCCTTTCGGAGCCCGCTGAGAGCGGCTCCTGAGAGCGTCCGAGGACCTCCGAAATTTTGCCGCAGAAGCCTTTCTAATAAAAAAAGGGCGCAGCGCCACACTGCCGAGTTGTGTAAATAGAAAGTTATTCTATAAAAATGGGCGTAAAGATAAATCCCTCCTTTAGCCTTGTATAGGCTAGCGAAGATAATTTATTCCATTTTTCTAGCGTTGTTTCTGGCAGAAATGTTCTGAAATTGTTGTTAATTTTAATTTATCCTCTTTTTTATCTGAAACGAGAGGTTAAGGTCGTAAAAGGGGCTTCGTCACTTCCGATCGTAACCGGATGTTGTTTTTCTAGGGCGAGCGAGTAATCCGATGTTTTTACGTTAGTGAACAGGTTATGACAACCTATTACATTTCTATTGAACAAAATTACGATAAACTGAGAGGGTTGAATGAGGAATAAAACAACCCAATAACATGAAAAACAAAATAAACACGAAATAAAATAGATACAAAAATAACAATCTTCCAGGAGGCCTCTGATAGGAAGCGAAATCGGCACAAGACGAAAAAGAGCAGCTTCCTGGCGCCAAAGAGAAATTCTTTCTCAGTTCACCGAACATACCTCGACTGAACTGACATCCCTTTTTCTCTCAGCTGCCTGGAAGAGCACTGGTGTTTGCTAAGTCCTCTGGCGTTAGCAGCGTGTTTTGCCTTATGCTCGTAGCAACGTCAGCTGAACATACCAACTGATTACAGACACAGATGGCGGACCCTCAAATGAACAATTCGCTCAAAATATTTCATGAAACTCCTCTAACGCCTTGACTTGAAAGCGCAGTTTTTTCAACTGGTTCATGAAAAACATTCCACTACAAAATAGTCCAAAACATCGAAAAAAAAATTGAGTTTAAAGGTACTATTTACCAACCCCTCCGCTCGGGCAGGATATGACACAAGGTCGATTTTTAAGCGGAGTTTAACAGGTTTGAATTCAGAGTTTTCCTTCTCCTAGACTAGTTGCCTCACCAAGGCTGAAGAACCTAGTCCGTCCTACTATTTACCCATAGCTGGAGGGAGAATAAGGGGGTTCATACCTTTCCCAAGGGTATTTGCCCGAAAGTGAACGTAATAGCGCGACTGTAGTTTAAAGGTATCCTTTTCATTTTCCTTTCCGTCCTTAATTCCTTTGTAGCTTCAGCAAGCTAAAAGATGATAAATAGGGATAAGAAGAAAAGGCCAGTTACTAAAATCATAATTTCTCAATTACAACACCACACCAAAACCTTCTTATACCCCATAAAACAAGCTCCTAAATCGCTAGCTAAGACCCTGGTCCAGTTTTGTAGGATGTTGTTTACATACTTCTCTACGATGAAAGATTTGATTCTAGTTTTTTTCTAAAAATTTTTTTTAATGGAGAATATCCCGTGAACGAGAAGGTAGTAGCAGAAATTGCCCTACACCGTCAGTATTCTCCTTTGATACCGGGATAGATCCTACCCTACTGAATAAAAAGTTCTGATCCTCTTGAATCTGCACTTTAAAAAACAACAGGTTAAAAAAAAGAAATTAGCTTCACCCATAAAATATAATGTAACATATTCCTTTTCTGGTGACGTTGAATATTGTTGGATGTCAACTTGAAGATCCCTTCTGACATGCGCGTAAATTGTGTGGGTAGCATGCAAGATTGGAGTTGAACGCTGGAACAAAAAAGAAGCAGGAAATAATGTTTCCTAAGGTAAACTGAGCGTAAGTGTTCCTTCGTGGAAATGCCGCATAAATTGTGTGTGTGGATTGAAAGAGGAGACGTGTCCACGTTCAAAACTTAGGTGGTAGATTGGGGGGGGGTACCTCCAGGAGAATTTACGTGGGAGTCCGGAATATTATATAACC
Organism: Sepioteuthis lessoniana; assembly: GCA_963585895.1. NCBI lineage: Eukaryota > Metazoa > Mollusca > Cephalopoda > Myopsida > Loliginidae > Sepioteuthis > Sepioteuthis lessoniana. The sequence continues at coordinate 52,655,146 of OY757915.1, forward strand.
AGCAGAGACGAACAAACACCAGAGAGACCGGCAGAAGGCTACTGGTTGGGAGGCGGAGAGGGGCCTGAGATAATGCCAGACTTGCGAACGTAGAGAAGCGAGGCGAAACTAAGATGATTCGATACCTTGGGGTAAGTCTCGAGAAGAAGAGGAAGAAGAGAACAGATTTCAATGAAGATCTCGCCCCCGAGTATATGCGAACTCAGCCGTCTACGACTCTCTCTCTCTCTCTCTCTCTCTCTTCATATGTACATTTCCAGTAATAGTTAGAAAAGAAAAGAAGCAGATGATACACCCCTGGACAAAAATATAAGACCATCCTCAAAAATGAAGAAAAAGATATTGTTTACAATCTTTGATTATGAAAATCAGTTATATGAAGGATAAGGTTAAGAGACATTTAAATCTAAAATATGAAGGAATTTATATTCATTTTTTATATGTATATGTGACGTGGTATGCTACTGAGAGGGAAAGGGAGATCAACTCCCCTACCCTACGGTGTTTGAATCAACAGGCCAAAGCTACCAGCACTCCATGACCTGTAATCTGTTGGACGAAGAAAAGAATCTAGGTCATTCTAGTAGCACGGCCGGAGGAAATAGAGGAAGAAGAAAAAGCCAAATGATTGGCCTGACCCTTTAGCGCCAAAACGATACCTTTTCGTCAGAGGAAATTTGGAAAAGAATCTTCAGTTTGAGGACAGAAGTCAGCGGATAAAGACGTCGGTTTACAGCCAAGCTCCAGGAAAGAATCTCCCGTGAAAAGCATAGAACAGAATCTTCAACCGATTTTGGGGGGATGTCACTCGTCCGTAAGAGAAAGGAGCCTGAGTAAGATAAATACAACTTAAACTGTTTTTCCTTCTATCCTTCCTAAAATTGGAATTATACGTATTCCGAAACGGAAACAGAGAAACTGAAAGGATTCTGTTTCATAAACCGTGAATTAGTGAATGAATGTAGATACTTTCTCAAGTAAAAGAAAGAAAAGAAAAAAAGAAAGAAAGAAAAAAAGGAGAAAGAAGAAAAGGACAGTTGAGAGAGACACTTGTGTTTGACACTGCTCGCTGGCATTAATATTGCCGTTAAGTTAAAAAGGAAAGGAGAAAAGAAAAAAGAACTGTTTCTTAAATCTCATAATTATTTGTTTGGTTGTCGCTTATTAAAACTTAGTTATATTCTAATGCTCCCTTGTGTTGAAATCTATTGGTTATGTTGTTTACCTATCGAGTCGCCTTCTTTTGCACATATCTTTTTCAGCTTCGTATCGGTTTCATTAATTCTCGCTGAATGTCTTATTCACCATAAAACATTATGAGGGAAGTTTTGGAAATTTGACTGCAGTGAATAATATTTTGTTTTAACCTAGAAATCCATGCTTTCCGTTATCTGAGGGGGTTTGAAAACGAAGGACTTGGTGGGGTATGTGAAAGTCAACTGGAAGCCCCCTCGCCAGCGTCGGAGATCAGTCTGGCCCCAAAATAACCCCCATATTATTTGCCAGTTACCATATGCTCGAAATAGGAGTCTTGACTAGGACTTATTTTGCGGAGCGTCAAGTGCCAGACTGCCCCCGACGTCACATGCGCATAGAATAAATTCTCGTCCTTAGATAAATGTTTATGAATATAAAGGTAAATTTTTATTAAATATTTTGTATATCCGCCGTTACCTTTGATAACCTCAAAAATTCGTCCAGGCATACTATCAACTAGTTTCTGAAGTTGAACCGAAGCTATTTTTCCCATGCGTCTAAGATTGCGTTTTTGATTTTAGAAATTGCTGAGTACTGTCGACCTTCTTCATAAACTTTTGCAACAATCAATCCCCACAATTTTTCTATAGGATTGAGATTTGGAGAGCACGCTGGGTGGTCAAGAAGTCTTTTTTTTTGTTCAAGTAAGTACTTCTTTGTTATTGATGCATTGTGGATAGCAGCATTATCTTGCGCAAAAATCCATTCTTCTTCTCATAGTGCGAGAGATAAACCATTTCGCATCTTCGCATAATCTACTGATTTTTTTACCACTGACAAATTTAGTTTAAGTTTTCTTGAAGATGAAAAGGTCCCCTAGATCATAAGAGATCCTCTTCCATTATGCCTTGTTGGAAAATTTTTTGCGTGCCTGTACTTCTGAAAGCCACCTGGACCATCTAAATTGAATTTCTTTAGCCCTCATGGTTCGATATTGATGAGCATATTCCAGTCGTATCTCTTTGTGCTTCATAGTTAACCTTGGACGATGAATTATTTTCTTATGCATAATTTTTTCGTCATTTAAATGCCTCCTAATTGTTCTAGTACTGTAAGGAGCATTCACTAGAGATTTCAATATTTTTTATATCAACGAAGTTTTTTTTTTTTTACTTCGTGAACAATTCTTCACTTGAATTGTGGAATTTTTTTTGGGGCCTGCCAGTCGGTTTTCTTGTTACATACTTATTTGACATTTTAAGTAATTGCAGATAACGGTTTTACTGCATTCAAAGGCCTTCAAAATTTCTCTCTGAGATTTTCTGACTCTTTTCAGGGCTATAATCTTACCTTTCACAAATTCAGATAATTTTGTTCATTTAGCCATTCATGTTTTTAGTATTTTAAGTATTACAGTTTTAATAGCTTTTATATTATATATATTAGCTTTATTATATTATTTTATATCATAATAAATTTTCCAATTAGATTAAGTTCTTTTTCTTTTATATTTATGTCAAAAAAGAATTTTAAAGGTTAGCATAAATGCTAATATACTTATAAAAAATGAATTGTAATTTCTTCTTATTTTAAATTTAAATGTCTTTTAACCTTATCTTTCATATATCTGATTTTTATAATTTAAAAATTGTAAACAATATCTTTTTCTTCATTTTTGAGGGTGGTCTTATATTTTTGCCCAAAGGTGTACATCAGCGTTGTTGTCTTTCTCTGCTATACAACAATTATGCTGAATAAAATTCCACAAAATGTAATCGTTAATGAACCAGACTGTCAATCTATTATAAGTGAACTGGATTTTTAGCGAGTGGGTAATACTTCAGGCCTTTTGACAAAACTAAGTTAAGCTTAGTAAACGATTATTGAACAGTGAATAGGCTGTCATCTTTTTTTGGAGGAGGAGAAGCAGAGCAATATTTTTTAACTCTCAGAATGCGACAGATGTGTATATACCAGTGGCTCTGTTGAAGACAGTCAGCATATAGGTACTAACAATTTTTCACTCTTTTCCCGTTAAAACGAATAAAATATAATCAAACTTATTATTCAAGGTTAAATCTTAGTTTTATTTGAAAGAGAGTAAAATAGTAATTATCAGTATTAAAAGAAACATAACGTTACATAACTTATAATTTTCAAAACGTTTAAAAGATTTGAATTTACCAAAAGTTGATGACCTTACCCAACTCGAGATTAGGTAAATTAAAAAGTGTTATTAAAATTTCAAAATACTTTTTGAGAGCTTTTTGAATGAAATTAGTAACTAGAAATATTAATAAACCGATTTATGTAAAAGTATTATTTACACTATTCTTTTCAATCATACATCCTAGATGTATCAAGAAGGTCTTCAGTGATGCACTGTCTTCATCGTCGAAATTAATAAGGCCGGACTTCGGTCGTTCTTATAGACATCTGTCCTTCAGTAACAGCCAATGAAAAACAGGGCACTCCACACTCCTCTACTATATATAATACCATCTTTACCTCATCCGGTTTCGGCTGACTACTTCAGCTGCGGTCCAAATCATTCTGGCGACAGATTGATTTTGGACTGGACCTCTCCAGGTCCTGGGTAGCGCTTTGGCCGGCCGTGTTGTCGAGGCACGGATCTGGCCGAGTGTGTCTCGGTGCCTGGGGGATTCCTTCGGCCTCAGGGGGCCTTCCCCCCAGGCTTTTACTCCCTTCGGGGTGGTTGGGTTCATCGCCCGGCGCCTGAGGCGCCCCTAATAAGGGGAATGCCGACGGGGCCGTAGGCATTTTTGGGAAATGCCGGGCGCGTGTGGGCTACGGCCCTGCGCCCGGACCCACTATAAAAAAGGCCTTGTGCCACACTTGCCCGTTGGGTGGGGCGGTCAACAAATACCTCGGCTGACTACTTCAGCCGCAGTCCAAATCATTTTGGCGACAGATTGATTTTGGACTGGACCTCTCTAGGTGCTGGGTAGCGCTTTGGCCGGCCGTGTTGTCGAGGCACGGATCTGGCCGAGTGTGTCTCGGTGCCTGGGGAATTACTTCGGCCTCAGGGGGCCTTCCCCCCAGGCTTTTACTCCCTTAGAGGAGGTTGGGTTAATCGCCCGGCGCGTGAGGCACCCCTAATAAGGGGAATGCCGACGGGGCCGTAGGCATTTTTGGGAAATGCCGGGCGTGTGTGGGCTACGGCCCAGCGCCCGGACCCACCGAAAAAAAGGCCTTGTGCCACACTTGCCCGTAAGGTGGGGCGTGCAACAAATACCTCGGCTGACTACTTCCGGATTCGGTATCGAGGTAAAATGGTATTTTTAATATTCGTCCACATCCATAATTTACTCTTAACAAGACTTACACAAATCCCCCCCAAATCTATCCTATACTAATACTTCCAAACTAACATGAAATAAGCCCCTACTCAAACCATTCAATCAGTCTTTAACTCTTACCTTATACCCTTATTCGAAGCCAAAAAAAAAAAAAAAAAAAGGAAAAACTCCCATTTATTTGGCTCACGAAATCAATTAACTCATACTTATTTGCCTAGATCTCCCTCCCCGTTTATCAATAATCTATGCTCATATAACCAATCTAATGCATATTTCTCAAAAAAAAAATCTCACTCATTATGATATTTAAATTCAAGTGGTCGGACAAAATTGATATCAAGAGATCTTCTATGTCATTTTACAATACAGCACTGAAGGTGCGCTTTAGTTTTCCACTAAAAATTATTAGTAATGAAGGCTAGAACAGCCAACCACACACACACACACACACACACACAAAACAACCCTTAGTTTCTCGCTTTAAAAGCAATATTTTTCGTGTAGTAAAATTATTCTTTACCATATCTAGATTTAGCCAAAGTAAACTTCAATTCCTTCTCTTTTTTAAGATGAGCAAATATCGATACAGAATTATTTCCCAAATAATCTAAAAGAAAATGGTATTTTCTATTAAATCATAGTATTAAAAACCTCTTAAAATATTTTTGAAATTTAAAAAAATCTAATATTCCCTTTTGGGTACTATTTTCTTCCAACAGCTCCCAATTCAATTATCTTTCTTTATTTTATACATAACTTTAGATTTTTGTCTTTTTATTATATACAGAAATTATATGCCATATCATATATCCCTACTGATGAAATAGACCCACATACGCAGGAAGGGATAAAATTAAGTGATCTGAAAAATCAGCGAGATTTTCTTTATTATATAACTGATGTATTATAAAATTCATTAAATAATAAATGGACACTGAAAATGTCATTAAAATCAAATAATTCCCTAATCTCCGGTGATTTGTTCTTTTATTCAGAGGTAGTGATATAATACAAAATGTCCATGGCGGTCATGTTGAAAAGATAAGGCAGAAGTTCAATGGTTATCGTTACTTAATTTTACCTTTTGTTGAGATTGATATTTAGAAAGTTCTGAACATAAACAAGAAAATGCAGGAAAAGTTTTTGGCATTTTAAAAGTACAATGTAATTCCAAAATGTTTCCCATCATCTTTTGCCTGAACCAGTAAATTGATGTAGAAATATTTAGGTTATGATATTTTCTACTTACAAAGCACATACGATTAATACATACAATTTCCACTAAGAAAGAAAACTTGTTGCGGGGCCTATAAATATGTCGACCCCGCAAATGAATTTATGTGAATGAGAACAGCCAAAGCAATATGAAGGACAAAGGTGAGATAATGATAATTACAAATGACAATTTATTTCGTCGTATTTACAAGCGTGAATGTAAATGTCCGTGGCGGTTGTATGTGTTCGCAGTTGGGCGTTCGACGAGGGTCGCTGGCGTAGGTCGAGTCGTTGAGTACAGCTAGATGTTGGATGCTGGTAAGCTGAGGTCGGTCGGGTCGTTGAGTTCAGCTAGATGGTCGGTGCTGGTCGTTGGGTACAGCTAGATGGTCGCTCGAGGTTGGTAGATCGATATCCCTGGTTGTGACGGTATGTTGTGGTTAACCAAGGGTGTGTCGATCGGGTTGTTGACTCGTACAACGGGTCGTACGTGAGTCAGGTGTTGCAGTGGTAGAACCGTCCGTAACAGCGAGTCGTTACGTGGACTGCGTTGTACCTTGCAAGAGCTTCGAGGTCGAGGAAGGGCTAGGGCCTTGCTGGGCCCCCTAGCCGTGCGGACGTATCGGACGGGAGTGAAGGCTTTGTCGTCTCAAAGCCGTGCGGACGAGCGGACGAGAGCGAAGGCTTTGTCGGGTCAAAGCCGTGCGGACGAGCGGACTAGTGCGAAGGCTTTGTCGGGTCCCAAGCCGTGCGGGTGAGCGAACGAGAACGAAAGCTTTGTCGGAGCAAAAGCCGTGCGGACGAGCGGACGAGAGCGAAGGCTTTGTCGGGTTAAAGCCGTGCGAACGAGAGCGAAGGCTTTGTCGGGTTAAAGCCGTGCGAACGAGCGGACGAGAGCGAAGGCTTTGTCGGGTCAAAGCCGTGCGGGCGAGCTGACGGGAACGAAGGCTTTGTCGGGTCAAAGCCGTGCGGACGAGCGGACAGCAGCGAAGGCTTTGTCGGGTCAAAGCCGTGCGGACGAGCGGACAGCAGCGAATGCTTTGTCGGGTCAAAGCCGAGCTGTCGAGCGGACAGGCCAGAAGGCCAAGGCTAAGATGGGCGTTATCTTAGCGCTGCGCAGATAGCGAAGGAGTAGCTAAAGGCTGGACCGTGCCATTAGCGCTGCGCAGCTTATCGGACTATCGGAACCGACTGAGAGTTAAGACCGGTTGGTCTTAGAATCCGTCTTCGTGTTTGCCGCCTGGCCGTCTACTTCGACTGATCATTACTGACCAGTCAGAGATGCTCTGACCCGCAGACAGAGACCTCTTATGGTCCTAAAAAGGACCTTTGTGCATACCTATGTAGGTGGGAAAAAAAAAGGGGATCTACCACGAGAAGTGGGATCAACGTCGGAAGTTAAGGTGAATGCGACCGCACAGAATGCAGGATTCCTCCTTAATGAGCTTCGCTAGGAGCGTGCCCAATATTTGTCGCTGCCTCCCACCAGACACGACTTGACACAAGGTCAAAAGCCCGAAGGCCAATTAAAGTGGGGATAAAGGGGAGGGGAAGGTCGGGAACGAGCCGAGACTCGAACCCTGCTTGTCTGTGCTGCTCATCGGCTCACTTAGTGCAATGTGAGCCTGATGAGGCAAGCAGTTTCACGAACCCAAATGTGGGTCCGGGCACGTATGCCAGTTAACGGCTTAAACTAGACGCTTGGTCTAGTGCCGTACAAAGGTGACAAAAGTGCAGCTCGCCCACCCGAAGGTTGCCCAGCCGAAGCTGGGGGCCTATTCGGCCCCGAGTCTGCTCTTGGTTTCGAGCACCCATCCGGCACGAATGCCAGACGGCCCAGCTAAAAAGCCGGGGGTGAAAAGGGCTTGCTGATATTACGAAGGTGCTGTGACACACAGCTCCAGCCGCGTGGATATAAAATTCTTTGATAAAAAATGAGTGTAGCCGTAAAGTATTTTCCTAACCTGCTATAGGCTGGCGACGAATATTAGTTCAAGTCTTATCAGGTAATTTTTGGCCGAAGTGTTTTGTGAATGTTATTAATTTTAATTCTCCCTTTTCTTTTAGCTATAACTAGATGTCAAGGTCGTTAGCAAGAAAAAAAGGGCTTAGTCAGTTCCGGTCGTACTCGGATATAATCGTCCTAACTCGGGCGTGTAATTTGATATGTTTTAGGTTTATCGGCAGGTCGCGGCAAGGGTTTGTCGGCCGGTCGCGGCAAACTAAACTAAATCTTATCATATAATTAATGAGTAACCAAAACAGGAAGGAGGATACAGAGATGAATGCGTGTGTTTATGTGTGTGTGTGTAATTGAAATGAAATAAAGTCCATTCTATCAACTTGACAAATATCCTTTTGGTAATATTGGTCATGACTTGTTATTTATTTGTATATGTTCCTCTGATACAAAGAATAAGTGTCTCGAATGGAAAGAGAGCTATATTCAGGCCTCTTCTTGCTATGGTAACTACTTATAACGCCTCTACGTGATCGTTCGGAAAACTCATGCTGCAAGTCAAGATTAGTAGCCTATAAAACTTTTAATATTCTGTATTGGTGTCAAGTGTTTATAAAATTATAATGAAGGTCTTTATAACTTATTTTTTAAATTCAAATTTTATCATTCAGCGTGTGAAAACAAGTGCGATGCTCTTCCTCATCAACCACCAACTAGGGGTGATTGCCACAGTTTCAGTGGCTAAGGTGGTACTGCTATTTCTGGCGCCACCAGCAGCTTTTGCCACTAATGGACAGGGAAATAAGACAAACAGAGCGAAAGTTTCTCGTGTCAAATGTGTTTGCTTTCAGATGAGTCAATAAAAGTCGTTATTAACGATAATTCATATTATGTGTACATTTCACTTGCGCACGTTTGGTCGTGGTGTCGTGCGCACTTTATTTTCGTCGATTTAATCGTTTTTCTTTTTTTCTTTTCCGTTACTAATAAAGCTTATCGCAGTCAACCGGCTACTCATAAACCAAACCAAACAAACAAACACCATTTCCAAGAAGTGATGAGTCACTGATGTCGTCAGCCAATTGTTATCTAGCAACGAGTCGTTAAGGAACCAAATCGCTCCACGCAGGACATCTTTTTGAAATATTAAATTCAGCCTGTCTTTCTAAGGGCAGTCGTCAACTAATGGACAAAATAGGTAGTAATAAAAAAATATCGTCGAAGTAGAATGAAGTTTCTCACTATTATTTAGTAATATTAAGCAAACTCATTCTATTTAGACCACATAGAGTAGTAGCGTACAGTAGATATAAAAGCAGCAGTATCAAACCGGGTCGAGTATTTTGCTCCAGAGCGAGGTCCCCCGCGGACTTTATCGAAACCTATGTATGGCACTAGACCTTGCTGTCTAGTTCAAGCCATAACCTGGCATACGTGCCCGGACCCACATTTGGGTTCGTGAAACTGCTTGCCTCATCAAGCTCACATTGCACCAAGTGAGCCGATGAGCAGCATAGACAAGCAGGGTTCGAGTCTCGGCTCGTTCCCGACCTTCCCCTCCCCTTTATCCCCGCTTTAATCGGCCTTCGGGCTTTTGACCTTGTGTCAAGTCGTGTCTGGTGGGAGGCAGCGACAAATAAACAGAGCGAGGCTCCGAAAAGGAACAATGGCAGAATTGAAGCCGCAAGGCTCCTGGTTTCGACTGGGCTACCTTCGGGTGGGTGAGCTGCATTATTGACTCCTTTGGTCCCTATGTATAGCACTAGACCTTGCTATCTAGTTTAAGCTATAACCCAGCATCAGTGCCTGGACCCAGATTTGGGTTCATAAAACAGCTTGGCTCATTAGACTCACACTGCACTGAATCAATGTCCAGCACAGACCAGCAGGGTTCGAGTCTCGGCTCGTTCCTGACCTACCCATCTTCTTAATCCCCACTTTAATCGGCCTTCAGGTCATAGACCTGGTGTCAAGCTCTTAATATTCTTTGTTGGTGTCGAGTGTTTATATAATTATAATGAAGGTCTTTATAACTTATTCTTTATAAATATTTGTTGTGTGCATTAGACATGAAACTTCTGCGCCCTGTTTATCCCATCAAAATGGGATGGCAGAAAGGAGTTGGCGAACCTTGTTTGAAATGGCTAGATGCATGATCATTGAAAATAACTTGCCGAAAAGCTTATAGACCTACGCTGTCATGACATCTGCAGTAATTCAAATAAAACATTTTAATAACCGTTGGAAACTGACTTCCAACTACATAATAACAGGAAGGAAGCTTGGCCTCTCAAAGATGAACATTTTTGAATCAGCGTATTATGCCTACAAAGACTACAAAATCTAAATCCGAAATGCGAAAAAGGGATATTCGTTGGATATGACAGAAACGGTGCTTCATATTTAATTTTTTTATCCCGAGAATACCACTTTTAGGGTTCTTAAGCATAGGCAAGTGAAATTTGTTAGTAATACGACAAATCAATAGATTCAGACATACCAAACAAATGACAAGGATAAAGACTTCTTCCAAGAGACGCATACAAATCCAGGAATTAGTTGTAATTGCAGACTCACAAATTGAGAAAAAGAAGAGCTCTTGAATACTTAAACGATTACATTATGAATGATGAGGATAACAGTGGCCGGGCATTAATCACCATTGATTACTGATATAGTCACATGTGATGTACCAGAAATTCCTCATAGTTACACTGCTGGAGGAAAGAGAACCCTAAAGGAAAACAATCTTTTTAAACTGACACATTTACCTGAAAGCAAAAAGACAATAAGCAGTAAATGGGTTTATATCACTAAGGAAAGCACAGAGAAATCAGTGAAAATAATTGACGATATCCAAGGTGCAATCGCACTCTCTAGAGACCCTGTATATTGTTAGAGATGTAAGCATATAGATATCAAATATTATTTCGTCAGAGATGCGTTCCACAATAAGAAAATCGAAATTGTTCATTGTTCAAGACATGATTGCTGATGTGGTGACATAACCTAATACCAAATTAAAGTTTGGTTCAAAAGACTTTTACTTGGACTTATTTGGTTTTTGCTTTTATATGTATGCATTTATCAAATCCTCTGCACAAACAGGATGGGACACAAGGTCAATTTTTCATGCAGAGTTTTTTTGTGTTCTTATATGTATGGGAATAAATAAATTACTCGTATGAGAGTATGCGAGGGTGTTAAAATAACCAAAGTAGTTGTCTTTCTTGTGCAGTTCCCCTGTTTTGTTAAATAAATCAGTTTATTTTTCCTTTCTGCGGTAACGGGCATGTTATTTTTCCTTCGTCTATTTGCGACTTATTTTATCCTTATTTTTCGGCATAGCAAACTAAACAAACAATATCTCATTATTAATAGGTAAATTATTTTTCTAAAACTTTGCAGTATATTTGTCAACACAGTCATCAAGGCTTATTGTCTTTTATACCTAAATTATTTAAAAATTTATATTTATATTGTATGTTTAAAAATATTTTTTCGGCCTCTTGAATATTTTTGCTTATGGAAAAAAATAAATGTACTATGCTGTAAATAAGTCTGAAATTTTTAGTATGTGGAACAATATTAAAGAATTAATTAAGCGATCCAGGCTCGAACTACAGAAGATAAACTAACCCGATAATAATTTCATGTGAATGCCTTATCCTCAAGTCTCTAACAAAACACGATTCCAGTCAGATTACTGAAGTTATGAGCTTGTTCAGTTCTGAGATGGGTGATTATTTATAAACAGCAAGTCCTGTAAGCAACCTGGGGCCTGTGTGCCATATCTTAACAAAGCCTAGTAAATAGCAACACTTATATGTCAATCTTGTATAGCTCTATGTAAATTCGTTTTTATGTGACCAGTTCATTTTGTTATTAAATGAATTTTTTGTTATATTGTTGCAGAGCCGATAAGCGAGTCGACCCCGCAAATGAATTTTAGTTTAATGCGTAAGAGTAGAGACAACCAAAGACAATGAAGAAGACAAAGAGGCAAGGTAACAAATACAACAAGGATGGCAATTTGTTGTCAGAAATTACAGACGTGGTCGTAGTGTTCGGTCTCCAGCTAGATGGGCGATGTTGGTAGCTGGTATGTTCGAGTCGTAGGTGCGGTTGGATGATCGTTGCTGAAAGCTGAGATCAGTCGAGTCGTAGAATGCAGGAGCGTTTGTAACAGCGTCGTGGTCGAAGTCGGTGCTGGCAGCTTGGTAGCGTACAGATCGAGCGAGCGTGGTTTGCTAAGACTTAATCGCGTCTTCGTACTGCGGACCGAGTGAACGAACAGGGAGATGGTGGCTAAGGTTTGCCAGGCCTTAGCATATACGCAGTCGAGCGAGCGGATCGATGAAGCTAGGGCTTTGTCGTGCCCCTAGCTGTGTGGGCGTATCATTGACGGTAGCTATGGCTTTGTCGTGCCAGATAGCTGTGCGGGCGTATCGTTTACGGTAGCTATGGCTTTGTCGTGCCATATATCTGTGCGGGCGTATCATTGACGGTAGCTATGGCTGTTCGCGCCAAAGCTGTGCGGTTGCTAAGGATTTTCGCGCCAAAGCTGTGGTGGTGGCTAAGGCTTTTCGTGCCAAAGCTGTGTGGTAGCTAAGGCTTTTCGCACCAAAGCTGTGGTGGTAGCTAAAGCTTTTCACGCCAAAGCTGTGTAGGTAGCTAAGGCTTTTGGGGGCCAAAGCTCTGCACTATCGAGCGAGCAGGCCAGGGGGCCGCGGCTAAGATTGGCGTTATCTTAGCGCTGCGCAGGTATCGAAGTGGGAGCTAAAGGCTAACCCGTGCCTTTAGCGCTGCACGGCCGAACGGACGAGCGGAACTGAGCGATGGTTAAGACCGGCTGGTCTTAGTGAGTCCTCTTCGTGTTTGCCTCCTGGCCGTCTATTTCGACTGGTCGTTAATGACCGCCAGAGATACTCCGACCCGCAGAAGGGGACCTCTCATAGCCCTTAAAAAGGACCGTAAAAAAAGGTCGTTGAATCTACCACTGGCGGTGAAGCGAATGCAACCACGAATAACGTAGGATTCTTTTCATCGTATGAGCCCCGCCAAGAACGTGCCGATATTTATCCGACGCCCCACCAGCGTACGAATGTGGCACAAAGCCGTTTTTAAGGTGGGTCCTGTCGCAGGGCCGAAGCTCAACACGACAGGCAGTTCCAAAAATGCCTCGGACCCCGTCGGCATTCCCCTTCTCGGGGCGCCTCAGGCGCCGGGCGATAAACCCAACCTCTCCGAAGAGGGTTAAAGCCTGGGGGCGGCCCCCTGAGGCCAGAGGTGATGTATCCAGTGGTGGAACACACCCGAACGAACTGTGCGGCACGCAACCACAGCCGGTCGAGAGCGCCCCACCACAGGAACAAAGCAACGCCGCAAAGAACGTGCCGACGAGCGTTGAAAAAGGGCTTGTTGATATTAAGAAGGTGCTATGACACACAGTCCCAGCCGCGTGAATAGGGAATTCTTTTATAAAAAATGGGTGTAGCAATTAAGTACTTTTTTAACCTACTATAAGCTGGCGACGACTATTAATTCCATTTTTATAAAGTTATTTTTGGCCGACGTATTTTGTAAATATTGTTAATTTTAATCTATCCCCCCTTTTTTAAGCTGTAACGGGATGTCAAGGTCGTAAAAAAAGGCTTAGTCATTTCCAGCCGTACCTGGATATAATTGTCCTAAGGCGAGCGGGCGAGCGAGTAATCCGATCTGTTTACGTTTATCGGCAGGTCGCGGCAATATCTGTAAACTAGTCGTGAATCGGTTTTTTCAGGTGATTTCATATTAGCTCCTAAATTAAATTCGTCGACTATATAGTGGGAAGTAATAAATAGAAGGTATTTATCAAACCACTCACATGACTCAAGGCTACTTTAAAGTGAGGAGGAAGTAGGGCTCTTCGGAAGGTGAAAAATATAGGTCAGGTCTGTCGGCATTCCTCTTTTGAGGCGACGGGGAGTAAACACAGTCTTCGCTTCTCTTAGTCGTAAAGGAATGCTGCCTGGTAGGGAAGAGGGACACCCTCTGAAGACGAACTGATTTATTCTTACATCACCCAACATACGAATATTCTAGAGCAGTAATAAGTAGTTAACTTCAATGTGGAGAACAAATTAAACTTCCGGCCATTTTTAGCTTGGTTCCTAATCTTGATAAGATTAATTGATAGGATTAATTGATGATTAGAATTAATGACGTTCGGCATTTACAAAAAGACTGGAAAATAAATGGATGTAGATGAGATTCTTAAAAAAAGCTTTGTAAATAAGAGGGAAAAGGCTAAAATATATTCATGTTCTTGTAGATATGTGTGTGGTATTACAGAGTGTGTAAAATGATTACATTATTTTTTATTGTCAAAAAGGTTTGCTTTGTTTGGGTTTATTTGTTTAACGGCATATCAACTCCATATGGGTTATTTAGTGCCAAAATTTGATTAATTTGTAAACGTTTGATAGTAATTATGGACTTTGGAGCGCAAGATTAATCAATTGAAAATAAGCTTAGTAAAAAAATTGTACTATATAGAATGCACATTTTTTAGCTTTAAAATAATCAACAAAAACATTCTAGAAATTTTAGATCAAAACCGCATTAGCATTGAAGTTACATTTTTATATTTTTCAACCAATCAGCTAAAAACATAGAATAAGAACATTCTAGAAAAACAGGATCAGAAACTAATTCACAGAAAATCTTTTAGGCTTTAAAACAAATAAGTAAAAATACGAATCTGGTTGTGAAGAATTGTCTACGCACTTAAATTTTAGGACCCGAAATAAAACTATTTTTGATCGATTACTAAAGTATAAATAACGAAGAATTTAATCAACCAGGTGAGTTTTCGGTCATTCAATTCATTTCTTCCACGGCCAAAAAGTCATTCCGTCTACTACCCAAAAAGACTTTTCACTAGAGGTCATGAAGCGAGCAGCAGAGCCGCGATATAGACTCAAAGGGAAAGGCTTGCGATTTTCTTTCACCAATGCGACACGTTGTCGCCAAAATCTTAAGAAAACACACAGGCGGACTTAATGAAAGCAAAGACCCATACTTATGGTCCATCATTCATACACACACACACACACATACCCACATATGTAAGTAAAGGCAATCATTTTTATCCTACTTACTTCGGCCAACCATGGAAGCATTTATTTGATTGACTTTATTAACACACACACACACACACACACACACACACACACACACACACACACACACACACACACACACACACACACACAGACACGTGAACAACCCTATTTTCATTTAACTGGCTATAACTGTATTTCTACAAAGGCCACTCGCACATTACGCTTCTCATTTATTTTCATTCCTGTTTTGTTATGAATATTAAATTGTTTGTTTCTTAATTTTCGTTGTTGTCATATTTCATTTGTTTTACGTGCTAATAAAAATTTGTGTTGTATTTGTGGTGGAACTAATCGTGAAGTAATACCCGTAAAATACGGACGAGAACTCACTCTCACTCGCTACATGCACCATCTACAACTATTAAGAGAATCATAATTGCTTAAATATTGTCTGGACAAAGAAAAACATTTGGAAACCCCCAAAACAGAATGACTTATATGACACTGGAATGTAGAAGGGAAGATAATCGATTGAAAGCGAGCAGACTTGGTGAAAAGGGTACCTTGATGAATATCTAACGTACTAGATAAAAAAAAAAACATTGGAAATCCAAATGATAGACTGTTAAACTCAGACGAGGCCATCTATAATGTTTAGGAAATTAACAGGAAACAAACTTGTTTTGTATTAAAAAATGACCAGGAACATCTGAAAAGAGAATCATAATTGCTTTATACTATTCTTCTAAAGTGTCATGACCTCCAGATTGTATTTTTGAAATTCACCAGCTGTGACAACCAGGCTTTAGTAGTCATCACATAAGATGTATAGGAATAACATACTGAATTTTCAAGAGTCTTCGACAATTTTAAATGCCTGTACAAAAAAGTCTGGAAACTTGTTGAATGCACCACGTAACTATATTTTAATATTCTATTGTACACTTTTTAGAAATTTATCTATAATCATTTGTTTCCACACATGATATCGAGTATTACTATTTAATACAAATAAGTAGCACACAGGTTTAGAGTATTCTTATCTAATACTAATCATTTATACATAACTATATAGTTTAAAATAACTATTCCTACTTAAGAATAATACTGGGGAATAATTTTGAACATAATGTCTGAGTTCGATTTTTACCCTAACTTAGACAAAAATTTGCATGCTGATTTTAAAACTACTGTCAGTTTTCTTCTCTCATGTCAAGTCTTTTCTCAACAGCTTACTCTCTAAATAAGCATAATTGTATTGTTAGTCCGTCAGTTATAGGGAAATTGATTGCTTTTATCATTTCATTGATAAGGAGTGAGAATTTTTCATATACGGTGACTTAAGGTTGATTTTTGAAAAGCATGACAGCCTTTAGTCAATTTCAAATCCCTCTCCTGAAAATGTCAATATTATTGACCAATTAGATGTCCCAGCAGGTCTTCAAGCGTTCTCGGATGTGGACTAAGGGACACGTAAATAATTGGCATTTGGGATGCTTTGGAGAGAGTCAAAATATCATTGCATTGACTTATTTTTGTTTAGTGAAAACTTCAGGATATAACAAGAAAAATAAATGTAACATCTAGTATCTTACTCTACCATCAGCTATACGTCCAGTGCCCCATTCAGCTGAAATTCCAATTGCCAGTTAACTGCTCTCTCTTGAATTTCTGGATTATGATAAAGAACTTCTTGACAGCGAAGATTTTGAAATTGAAGAAGACTCAAATAGTCAGGGGTCAGCATAAGTTGAATGATTTGGCAAGAGATTTGTGACTATCAAAAAAGGTTCCAAGCATCAAGACTGAATGAGAAAAACTCGCTTAAGAAAGGAAGTGGGGGTATTCCATTTTGATCAAGCGAAAGATGATTTATGCTGTACTTTCGAATAGCAGTAGGTTTGTGTATTGCCATAACACACAGGATTTACTGGAGGCATTAAAGTATATGGAAACATAGAGTGTCATTGAGGTTTTGCAATATTACAATACGATCATTTGTGCTGAACTTAAAAAATGGTATGCTTCCTTCTTGATCAGTAGCGGAGACATAGGTGTCTCTGCTACTGATCAATGTTTGACTGAGCAGTTTGGACTGCAGAGCTTCAGAGAACCATTGGTTACAGACGAACTGACCTCCAAGATCTGATCTTAAACTTGCTGATCCCAACACTCTACATGAGCTACCTCTGCGCATGAAACTGGGTCTCATGAAGCTATACGTTAAAGAATTGCCAACTGAAGGCCTCCGTTTCAAGTACCTCATTTATGTATTTCGTGATCGGTCAAAAGAATCAATCAAGGCTAGTGAGTTTAATGGACCACAGCTTCAGCAGCTTGTCAAAGATAAATATTTAATTGGTACAATGTCCGAACTCAAGAAGATTGCTTGGTTATTATTCAAAGATCTTTTCAAGAACTTTCTTGGAAATAATGACACCAAAATTCTCATGAAACTATTGGAGAGCTACAGAAGGATCGGTTGTAAAATAAATATTAACTTGAACCTTGGTGAGAGCAAGGCGAACGATTCCACCTATAGTTGAAGGTCATGGAAGAACGGTATTTGGGTTGATAGTATGTAAATATAACGGCATGCTATTGTTGTCCACAGATTGATCACTTTAAGAAATGCTATAAGCGCAAATCTTTACCATAACTGCATGAACACAATGTGACTTTCAGTAAGAATAAACTTCGTGTGAAGAAAATAAATTTGTATAAACAACACAGTCAAGCAATGTTTATTATTTTCTATTTAATGTATATTTTTAAAACATTCAATAAAATGAACGCGAAATTGTTAGATGTGGTATATTTATGGTTTTTGAAACAAAGCGAGGGTTTCCATCAGCTCAAAAAGTTAATATAATACAGAAAAACTGGATTCATTTCTAGATTCAGGGGCCAAAAGCTTGTAAATTTCAAGCGGCAGATCTATCTGAAGTAAAGCGTATAGTCCAGTATCATTTATTTGATTATAATAATAATTTGTTTGCATAGTTATATGGTATCGAGTATTCCGATCTAATACTAATAATTTATACACAATCATATGGTTTAAAGTGACTATTCCAATTTGATAATTTGTTGTAGTGAATCTGAAAGGCAGAATCTGCATTAGTTAAGTGTACCAGCAAGGCGGTATGAGTTACATCCCTTAGACAATATCGTCAAAGTCTCGGACGGACGAGAGAAGAGGAGAGGAAACGCTGAGTCAGTGAACGCGTCGATAAGAAAGAGACGAGAGAGCGGAGGAAAGAAGCTGAAGAAGAATGAAGGCCTGTTTACTAAGAAGTTGAGTTCACGTGATTTTCTTGTTGTCAAGGAGGCATAACCTTCACCCTCTTTTGTGTATTTCATTCATCCAAAAACAATTTAAATTACATTTGTTTGTTCACAGTTATATAGTTTCAAGTATTTCTACCTAACATCAATAATTTGCAACCAATTTTATACAAATTATTTGGTTCAATGGTTTCAAGTATTCTTTTTTTATATTAATAATTGTACATTTATTTTGCGCACGGTGCTTATGACATCAAGTACTTCAATTCAATACTAATTATTTTCCAGCAGTTCAATTTGACCCATAGATGAAACCCTAACAGTTACAACTACCAGGTTAGAGTGGACATGAAGGGGTTCTCCACTCTCTGCAGAGCACAAGAATTGGAGTCTCTTAAGATTGTCTTTATCTGTATGGAATAGATGGCAAAGTGGGGTGGCTTAAAGTACCAATAACCCTTTTTGCCCAGTAGCAAATAACATTTTTTTGAATTAGGGTCTCAAATCAATGCCCTATTCCGAATTCACATAGGTCTATATATTAAACATAAACTTCACAGAGCACGGTTTCAACCACCGTGTGTGTTTGTGTATGTGTATGTGAGTGTGTGTTTATGTGTGTGTGTATGTGTAAGAGACTGAGAGAGGGAGAGAAAAAGAAAGTTTTATAAAATAAATAATGTCGACAAATCTCAGAGAGAGAGAGAGAGGAGCAAAGAAAAAAATATAGAAAGTTTGAGACATTAAATGTCGACAGCTCTTCGGAAGAGAGAGGGAGATATAAGAAATTATATCATACCGATCAACGGGAGTGAATTATGGGGTGGTTGGGTACTCGACATTGAAAGAAATGGTTGACAATTCTTTTTAAAAAAGTACACTTAACTGCACGAATATTTTTATGCGAAGCCTTGTTGGCGAAGATTTGTAGGTTAAAATAGCATCTCTGCTTTTTTCAACAAGGGTGGCTTTAGCATTAAATAATCCATGATGGTTGAGATGCCATTAAAATAGAAAAGGCAGAACCTATAGAAAAATCCACAAAATTGAAAGTGCGCAATGGAAAAATTAAAAGGCGTGCAATGGAAAATCTATTTCGCTACATCCATTGAAAATAAATAAATAGCAGATGAATTTAGATTTTAAAAAATACCATCCCTAGTACAAATATATGATAAACTTCGAAAGACATATGTCTAAAATCATTAATAAATTGAAATTTATAAACAGTAATAATAGATTTCAAATGAAATTGTGATCCAATATTACAAGCTTAAAAAGATCGTATAATGTCTCAGTGAAAGCATCCAAGTCGAGAAATTATTACATTATGAAAAAGAAAATCTCATTAAAATATTAGTTGACGAAGCCGTCACAAAAAAATTACATAAAGGGCAATGAAACTTGGATGAGTCAAATCAGTAATAAAGCGGTTGATAAGAATATCAATAATCGTGCCCCAAAATATCAAAGGTCAGCGTTTGTTTCTATTTAAGACCATTAAGAAAATTTCTAATGCAACTCATGATGCAGATTTATCAATCTAACTAAAAAAGAAAATGGCCGTATGTGTGGAGGATGAATTGGTCGTTTAGTTTTCTCGAGGTTTCGTTAGAGACATAACTTCAAGAGTCGTTCCACAATTTACAACACAAAGAAATGAATAACGCGGGCAAAAGAAAATTCACATGTTAACATATAACAGAAAATTTTATGTACTAACAACTAAGCATGAACAATACAAATTAGGAAAAATGTTCGAATATTGTTTGTAAGTATTCGTGTGTATGTGGCTATGTCAAATACAAATATAATGCGAATGTGAGTTTTGTTTGAACATATCTGTGTGTACGTATTTTGAGAAACTAAAAAGCACATTGCAGAGAAGTGTTCGTCTGGCCGCTAACTAAACTTGTGTATCTGTATGTGTGAGGCGATTTCAATGCCCATGTAAAGTTCACAATATCAAAGTGTGGAAAATATACCAACTTCATTATGGCAATGTATTTTTTCAGGCTCCCATTTTATATTGCATGTCTGAAGTAGTACGTGGCGAAATATCTAGAGCTATGTGTTGCTTGCTGGGAAGAACTGAGAATGAGAATGAAAGTTGTTACGTTGTCTTGAGTTAGGTGTTGCTAGCTGGAATGGCGAAGAGTGAGAGAGTGTCTAAATGAGACTCGGACGTAAGAGAGAGAAAGCTTTCGAAAGCGTAGAGTATATATAGGTCCATGTCACGTGAACAGTCCCAAACGCAAGATCTACTTCTGCACGGGACAAAATCAAAAAGTGCGGACGTAGTTGAAAGTACACGGCACGTGACTACTCTGTCCAATCAGTTTCCCGAAACTTTTTAATTTACCGACGTCCCACTGCTTTTGTTTCGGGAACAAGTGAGTCATTGGTCCTATCTTTCTCGAATTCTTTTGTTCCACGTGGTCCTCGACGGCCATTTAAAAATATATACGAGGGTAAATCCTATATATAAACAAAACCATATAAGTTAAATTGCTGTGAATTAAGACAGGGCCTAGGGACAAATCAGTGGAAGAATACATTGATTGGTTCAGCAACATCAACAACAAACGAAATCGCTTCTTCTTTCAGTTTGACATCTATTAGAAAGGATCTCCTTAGCTGGGCCATTTATTAATATCGAGGATGAGAAAATAGAAATAATTAAACACAGCCATGTTAAACCATGATGGTACAATATAGACAAAAAAGGAACAAATATATTCGAAGTAACAATATTTGCGAGTTCATTTGCATATATATGCTGTGGAAGATGGAAGGTTTGCGTTTGGTTTGCATCGAGACGACGGACTTCTGCTGATGAATGTATAGCATAAGGCCAGATAATATTACCATTTATACAAAAATGGCAGTTGAGGTTGTAGAGTTCTGTTGCCTCTTGTTGTATTAAAAGGAAGAACAAATGAGTCGACGAAGGTATTGATAGTTTTCAATTTGGAAGTTTTATTAACAGCTTGAGACGAAAGGAACCCTTGTGCTGTTAGTCGTTCGAGGAAGAAAACAGTTGTAGAGTTGAGAAGGAATAAAGACGCCGAAGTCAAAGTAGGAGTTGAGATGCTGTCGTCAGGACAGGAATTAAAATGCTAAAGTTAAAAGCAGGAGTTGAAAATATCCAATTTGTTTCTCCGAGGATCCGTTGGTTTAGAAGGAAAGATGAATGATGAAAGAATGATTTCCCAGACACCAAAGATCCATAAATTGGATGTGCTCTCCTCATAATGCTTACTAGACTCTCAGTGGTGAGAGAGGAAAAGGATGGCCTGTCCTGCTGCTAGCAAGGAGGAAGCAAAAAGAGAGAATGTACTTTGTCATGTTGACTGGTCTGTCCTGCAGCTACGAGGCGAAAAGAGGAGTATGTGCTCTGTCATGTTGACTGGTTGTCCTGCTGCTGGCCAGTGGGGAAGCGAGAAGAAGGCGAGAAATGGTTAGCGTGGCCTTTTATGTTGCTTCGGGGAGGTTACCCGGGCAGAAAGGCATCAGTCATTCTCATTGGGCGAAATATATAAATTCGGACTCCAGCGGCGAAAGCAATTCCCGCACAAAATAATAATTTGAAATTCTTTCTGCTACAAATGATTGTAACAACAGGCGAATGAATTGCAACAGAAAAAGTCGATAAAGATATTTAAAGACCACAGTTTGAAAGCGTTAACTTCATCGACCAAACTTTTGATCTGATACGAGACTTACGAGCCTTATTGACATAAATCCTTCTCGCCCACAAGCGTAAGTAAGCATATTTCCAAATCAATTGCCAAGAAAATATTTTTTAAAGAAATAATATCCCCCAAATAAAACGAAAAACAACAATCCCCTAAATTAGTGGTCTCATTAATTAGATAAAATTTTAAAACCCAATATACAAGAAGACGCAATAGATACAGAAAGGTTTAACCCCCATAAGATATAAATGTAAAAACAAGTATTTTACCGGGTCTGAAATGTTACATAAATTATCTAATTAAAACAAATAGACTGAGTTACAACCCTGTGGAATACGTCGACTGTATCTATTATCAAACAGGAATAGTTACTTTAAACTATATATTTGTATATAAATCATAAGTATTAAACAGGAATACTTGATACCATACGAATGAGTGGAAATTGTTTGTATTAGATAGGAATACTAGATAACACATGACTGCGTGCAAACACATTATTATAGACAAAAGAGCATTTTTAAAAAATGCAATGTATAATCGAAAATATAGTTATGACTACAAACAAATATTTATAAATGAATCTTAGTTCGGCATTAGATAACCTATTAGAAGGTCAAATGCCGTTGAACATATAAACCAATCGCTCAGTCAGCTGGGGCTGTAGAATACACCAACTGCAGCTTTGCAGGAGGTGGGGGTAAGACCCGACATAAGGAGAGTCCTGGATATTACATTGAACCATATAATGGCAAGGCTCCAGTTCAGGATCTTTGAGGAATGTAGAGTACCCCTTCATTGCCATTGCTTCCTGGTTCTCTCCGACCCAAAATATCCATAGATAGAACCCGATCAGGGTTCTATCTATGGGTCAAATAGAACTGTTTGACATTTAAACTGTGTATAAAAAATGACTTATTTTAAGTCGAATTGTTAGAAATAGAAGTGTTTAATCATTTAACTATGTAAACAAATGAGTGATGTTTAACTGAACTGTTTGAGATACATAGCAACATTTGAAACCATTTAACTGTGTGCAAATAAATGATTAATAGTAAATAGAATTATTTGTATTAAATAGAAATACTTAAAACAATTTAACTGGGTAAAAAAATGTTATCAACAAAATGAGTTTACAAATCATATGTATTTAATGTATATGTATAAACAGGATTTAGCATTAAATAACCTACAATGCTTAATATGCCATAAAACCCAACCAGCCAAAAAAAATAAGGCAAATAAATAGTACGCTGAAAAGGACTTTCAAGCTTTGATTGAGCAAACTAGTAATACGGATGGGAGGTGGGATTGCAAAGAGCCTGAAAGTTATCCTTACTCTCAAGCAGTGTCTTATGGTAAAAATGGGGTGAAAATGATCTACTCTGAGGCTTCAGCATAGGAGTTGAAGAAAGTATTTTATCATCATCGAACGTATTGGATCCACTCGTTTTTATTTTTAGTTAAATTAGGTAAGAACACGCAAATCAGAATATTCTAGAAAAAAAGGATCGCTTACTTAGAATATTTTTAAGGCAATCAGCAAACACATAGATTAGAACATTCACGAAAAAACGGATGAAACACTAATTTCCCGAAAGATTTTTCATAGACCCCCCCCCAAATAGGTGCCTCAATAAATAAGTAATATCTACGATTCTCAGAAGTTAGATCAGGTCCCGAGTTGTGTTTACTCATACGTCTGTATGAGTAAACTTTAGTTGACCTGCAATAAAATCTACCCTCGTAAACTTAAAATACATAATTTCGATCCACTCAAAGAGTATAAGAATTCAGAATTATTTAGTTCAAAGGGAGGCAGCACACAGAGCCGACACACAGGCAGCCACAGACGACACATGTGGAAGAAAACGTTAGACGCACTGAAATACACTAACACGTCAACAGTGGGCTTGATTAAGTGACTTATACATCCAGAACTCACACATATCCGCACACATACATATGTATGTAAGTACAAGTTGGCCTCTCTCTTTCTTCCCGTTATTCCTGACTAAAATATTTTTTGTTTTTACATACACACACACACACACACACACCTCTATACATTGCAAAATTTATGAACATTACTACCTTTGTATTTTTGTTATTTGTTCAGTTGTGATAAAGTAAAAAATTATTCATTTTTTAACATTCTTGTTTTTGTCAATTTTCTTTCGTCTACATTTGTTTGTACAAATTGTGTTGTATATTGTAGAACTGGAACTCGGAATTACATCTTAGAGATATATTAATTCCTCCACAAATGGTGACCCCGACGTGATACAAGAACAGCCTTTTATTAATTTAAAAAAACCGAAAAAAACGACCCCCCCCAAAAAAAACCCCAACACAACACAAAACTAAAACCTGTAGACATAGAAAATGGTAAAAAATGACACCGAACTTACAACCACTACGATATCAACAAACATTCCCAGCTATAACCTGACTAACATACCAGTATGGTTTTCCCAGTTAAATGCATTATTTAATGCCAAAAAAGTTACATCACAAATATCCAAGTATGCCTATGTCGTTGAAAAACTTCCAACTGACGTCGCAGTAGAGGTCGTCGATTTACTCGACGAAGACCATACGATACACTAAAAAATGCCATTATAAGACGTATGAGTGCATCAGATGGAAAGAAACTACATGACCTGTTCAATAATTTGACCTTGGGACATATGAAACCTTCACAACTTTTGAGAAAAATGAAATCGTTGTTAGGAGACAACCCCATGCCAGAAACAATGTTAAAAAACAAACTCGACACACTTACTACACAAATACTCGCATCGCTCCCCGATGATTTAGTTAGAGAGAGTATCGGAAATAGTTGACAAGATACATGATAACAACTGAGACCAAAACGTTTACGCCTCATCATATGCACCAACAAACAATGCAGCACCTATAAACCCAGCAACGCCAACAAACAAAGCACCACAAACAATCACATCAGACAGGTTTTCTGAATTGTTGCAGAGAATGGCAAATTTAACCATGCAAGTCCAAAGTTTAGCGAATATTCTATCATCCTAACGCTCTCGTCCGTATCGATCCTCCTAACGGCGCAGAAATCCAAGTAGGTCGAA
The DNA here is from genome assembly GCA_963585895.1 of Sepioteuthis lessoniana. Classification (NCBI taxonomy): domain Eukaryota; kingdom Metazoa; phylum Mollusca; class Cephalopoda; order Myopsida; family Loliginidae; genus Sepioteuthis; species Sepioteuthis lessoniana. The sequence continues at coordinate 52,680,034 of OY757915.1, forward strand.
CTCATTCTCCAGAGAGTGACGTACATACGACACCTGTTGGTATCATAATAAATTTGGACAGGAAGCAAGGAAGTGCACAAAACCATGCACCTTTAATTCAAAGACCTCACACACTTTTACACAACACCAGCGAAATGATCACACCAGCAGCAAGTAAAGACGACATTAGCTGTCGGATTAAAACAAGTAAGTCGTCTATTTTACATCCGGGACAAAAATACCGGATATTTATTTTTAGTGCACAAATCAGTGTCATCCCACCAGATCCCAAAGCGAAACCACAAATTATCTTCATATACACTGCGGGCCGCAAATGGATCGAAAATCGAGACATATGGAGAGATATCACTAATGACCGATTTGGGTTTACGAAGATCTTTTCTGTGGATTTTCACACAAGCCCAAGTAAAAGCACCGATTCTTGGAGCTGATTTTTTATCCCACTTTAACATTGCAGTTAATATGGCTATGCATTCTCTCATCGACTGTACCACAGAGCTAACAGCAAAGAATCACCTCACTCAACACGTCAACAGGAATTTGTTTGACAATACCAGATGCTAATGGACTACAAGGGTTGATAAAAAAATTTCCAGCACGTACTATTCCTTTGAAAAATATAGACGAAGTTCGTCACTCTGCTAAACACTACATTACTACCACTGGACGACCTACACACGCATTACCATGCAGACTACGTCCAGATAAATACAAGATCGCAAAAGACGAATTTCAACATATGTTACAACTAGAAATCACACGTCTTTCAAGTAGCTCATATCCCTCACCGCTAAATATAGTTCAGAAGCCAGACATAGGCACATGGTAATCTTTTGGGGATTTCAGGAATCTCAACTCAAAAACAGTTCCTGATAGATACCTAATCCCACATTTACATGATTTTGCCATAGGTTTACAAGGAACCACAATTTTCACGAAACTGGATTTGGTTAAGACATAGAACCAAATTCCAGTAGCCGAGGAAGATATGAAGAAAACTGAAATCACTACTCCTTTTGGACTTTAAGAGTTCACAAGGATGCCATTTGGGTTACGTAACTCAGTGCAAATTTTCCAGAGATTGATTGACGAGGTATTGAGAGGATTCCCGTTTGCTTTTGCTTATATCGATAATGTCCTCATTGCTAGTCGTAATATCAGAGAAGACCAGGATCACATGCAGCAAGTTTTCGAAAGATTGGCGCAATTTCGCTTGAAAATCAACGTTAAGAAATGCGATTTTGCTGTTTCGAAATTGAATTTTTTGGGCCATGTAATCGACGAACACAGAAATACACTTGTCCCAGAGAAAGGAGCCGCAATAGAAAATTTTCCACAACCAATATCACTGCGTCAACTATGGAGATTTCTCGGATTGATAAATTACTACCGTAGATTTATTCCAGGTTGTTCCAAAATATTAACCCCACTCAAGAACATGTTATAACAACGAAAACTAAAAATGCAAAAATACTGATATAAGGAGATACTTTAACTGCTTTTCACAACGCTAAAAAAGTACAGGGTGAAACGATAAAATTGTCGTCCTAAAGAAAACAACACTACAGCTTTATTTTAAAACTTTTATTGAAAAAATCAATTCAGCTAACTTGATTATGTTGTAGAGCTGACATCTATTCAATGTAGCCGCCTTCAGCCTCAATCACCGCCTCGATACGAATCCGGAACTGAGAGCATGCCTTTTCCACAAGCGCTGGTGGGAGCTCGGTGGATGGCGGCGATCAGGCTGGCTTTGGTGTTGTGGGAGGTCATGTTGGTGATGTTCTCGACGTATGACAAAACGAAGTAGTCCAGTGGGTTCAGGTCGGGGGAGGAGGGGGGCCTGTGAGAGAAGGGCACAAAGTCGTAGCACTCCTTTTGAAGCCGAGCCTGGGTCTCTTTGGTGAGTCCTGCTGCCACACCAAGGGTCTACCACTGGCCACCTGATTGCACCAGGGGATCACCACACTCTTCAGCACATCCAGGTACACTTTGGTGTTGACTTTCAAGCCGACTTCGAAGATGTGAGGTGGCATGGTGTGACCCTCATTTGAAACCGCACTAAAGACCATAACCGTAGCCGGAAACTTTGTCTTCATCACCCTCAAGCGTTGAATCGTCCGGATTTGCATTTTGAGGGTGCTGGTAATGGTCCTGTTGTCATAACTTGGATCAGTAGCGGTGCATCTCCGATCTCGCTCGTTGAACATTGTGTCACTTTCAGACATGATAGAAGGTTCCTATCGCTCTTGGGATTTGTACACAACTGGCCAACTAGTAGATGGTCTGCAACAAAAAAAAAAAAAAAATCGATTTTCATGAAACGGAAATGGAATCATGTCGTCTTTTCTAGGGCGACAATTTTATCGTTCCACCCTGTATTAGCAATTTTTACCAAGTTCTCCTACATCAGTGATGACGACACTGTAACACTCTGCTTGACAACCGACGCTTCAGGAGATTCGATCGGGGCAGTCCTACAACAGACACAAAATGTCTTTGAGAAACCAATATTTTTTCTCGTTTAAACTGAACATCGCACAGCACCTTCTCAAGGGTGTTACTGGAAATCTACTTATAAATAAGGCATTTTCGTCACCTGCTCGAGGGACGAGATTTCACTGTTTTCACTGATCATAAACCCCTTACTTACGCTTTACATGTAAATACTGGGAAATATGCGTCCAGAGATACACGACAACTGGATTATATATCACAATTTTCCTTGGATATCCGGTATATAAAAGGCTCTGGCAATATGGACGGAAACCACGTAACAGTCCCTCAAAAAGAGGCACGATACATACCTTCCTACCTACAGAATAAATTTACTGTTAAGTCTACCACAGCAAATGGGGCGACTATAACATTCAAATTAAAATATCTGATTCACAACACACAGACCGAGGAAGATAGCAAACTTCAGCATTACCCTAGAAGAGAAAGAAAAGCTTAGAAGAGAAAGAAAAGCCCCTCAGTAGTTAAATGATTACATTACTAATTCTGAAGATGACAGTGATCAAGCATTGATCAAGATTGATTATTGTTATAAGGCCACTTGTAACATACCACGATCTTACGATCTTCAAAGGCACACTGCTGGATTGAGGCAATGCATGAGGAAATTGAAAGCCTAAGGGAAAATAATATATTTTAATTAACACCTTTACCTGAAAGCAAAAAGAGTAAATGGGTTTACCCCATGAAGAAAAAGTCTGATGGATCAGACAGATACAAAGCAGGGTTCGTTGCACGAGGATTCAGTCAAACAAAGGGATTAGATTATCAAGAAACCTTTTTCCTTACTGCGAACATCACCTCAGTATGCATCTTAATACAAATGGTCGTGCAATATATGACATTTCCATCAGATAGATGTAATAACGGCCTATTTACATGCACCAATTGATTGTGAAATTTTTGTTGAACAATATGAAGGATTCGAAATAAAAACATACATAACAGATAGATCTATAGTCCAAATAAATCTCTATATGGGCTGAAGCTATCAGGCCAGAACTGGAATAAATGCTACACGACTACCTCACCAGGAATGACTTTGTACAAAATCCAACTGACCATTGTATCTCCATGAAACAAAATGAGAGGATAATAATCATATCCTGGATCGACGATTTAGTCATCAATGCGAATAAAGTTATCTCCCTTAGTAACGTCAAGAAAATGTTAATGCCTGAATTTAAAATGAAAGATCTTGGAGATTTCGTTCATTTTATAGGGATAGACTTCGACATAACCCTAGGATGTGTGAAAATGAGGCAAAAATGATATTTAGGACGGGTGTTGGAAAGGTTTGATGTGTCAAATTGCAAACCAAGAACAACACCATGCAAACAAAAGATGGATCTCAGTAACACCAGTGACCTTGTTGATTCAAGAAAATATCAGGAAATTGTCGGGAGTCTAATTTACCTGATGACCTGCACTAGACCAGATTTGAACTATGCTGTTGAAAAATTATCGCAGCATCTATCTGAGCCGCGTCATAAATATTGGAGAGAGGCAAAACATTCTAAGATATCTAAGAGGTACATCCCAATATGATCTGTGTTATAAGAAAAGTGAAAAACTAAGAATCTTAATTTATAGTGGTACAGATTGGGCTTCTGATCAGAGTGATCGACGTAGTACAACTGGATTTTGTTTTTATTTAAACATAGACAGCTCACATATCTCATGGAAGTCGAAGAAGCAGTCTACAGTTGTACAGTCCACCAGTGAGGCTGAATATATTGCTTTAGCTAAAACAACACAAGAGAGTCCATATTTGATTCAACTATTAAGTGGAATGGACTCAACACAAGTATGAACCAAAGAAAATACTTGGAGATAAGCAAGGTGAAACCGTACCTTCTAAAGACACTGTAAATTGACAAAAGTGCAAACAAATATAATTTCATCGGAGATGTGCTGCACAAGAAGAAAATAGAGATCGTTTATTGTCCAACCACAGATATGATTGCAGATAAAAGGACAAAACCCGTGACCAAATTAGAATTAGAAAGGTTCAAAAAACTTTTATTTGAACTTTAAACTCGTTTTGTATTGTGCTCTCATATATATAGAAATCAATAAAATATTAACACGAGAGCATCTGGGGGTGTTAGAAGATGTACTTCAAGTTCGACAACCCAAGCAATTATCTGCCTTGTGTAGCTCTTCTCGTTTGTAAAATATTTTTATTCTCCTTTTTAAGATAATACACGTGCTGTTTATTCCTTCGTCTCCTCTCTCTTTATCTTTCCTTATTCCACGACATGGCTAACTCAGCAAGAGAAATAATCCTGTATCGAAATTTCTTTTGCTTAAACCTTTCTAAGTAGAACAAATATCGATATAGAATGATTATAATTATCATTACTATAATAGAATTATATAGATTTGAAGTTTGATTCTCCTATTACACACTGAATCTAAATATATTATTAAATGAATAATATTTTAAAGTAAGAAACTAAGAGCTGTTTTTTTAAAAAATATTCTTTATTATTGTTTAAGATATGTTTGACGAAAAAATATGGAAGCCTACATTAACAATCATTTAAGCAATTTCTAGTTTCGTCCCTTCTAATTGGGTTGAATATAAAAAGAGAAAAATCAAATTTTTGTTATAAAAATACGAAATTTAAAAATGATAAAAATGAGAGTTTAGAGGCAATGAAAGATTATTACCAGTTTGACATTGGCATAATGGTTAGAGTGTTCGGAAGACCTGGGTTTAATCCCTGGACGAGTCATACCAAAGACTCAAAAAATGGTACTTGATGCTACCTTGCTTAACACTCAGCATTATAAGGTAAGGATCAAGGGTAAAGTGGAGCAATCCAGGGAAAGGAGTAGCGCCCACCCCGACACCTTGGTGTAGTAGCTATCGAAAAGTGAGCCTTTGGGTCACCCTCGACTAAGGTCACCAACTTTACTTACTTACTATCAGGTAAAGCATTACATATTAAAAAGGAAATTAAAAAGTATTTTTCACTATTTCAATTTTAAATAAAAAAGAAAGTTGTCATTTAGTTATCCTAATTGTACTTTCAAAAACTATATTAACGTGCTTATTTTTCTTTTACAAAAAAAGAAAAAAAAAAAGAAGTCCTGATACGATTTTCTGTACTTAAAAAAGTTGAAGTTTTTCGTGGTAGACTAATCTAGCCTTCCGCACTATATTTTTTTCAGTTGGTGCACCTTAATAGCTGTTATTGTAAAATGACGTAGAAAATGTCTTTTATTAATTTTGACCTATCACTTGGATTTAAGTGATACAGTTATCATTGATTAAATAATATTTTTATATAAATCTATTTATTAATTTTTCTAGTCACTAATTTCATTCAAAAAGCTTTCTGAAAGTATTTCAAAATTTTAATGATACTTTTTAATTTACGTAATCTCGATTTGGGAAAGGCCGTCAACTTTTGGTGAATTTGAATCTTTGAAATTAATTAAATATGTGATGTTATTTTGCTTTTAATACAGATTGTTATGATGTTACTATCTTTAAATAAAACTAAAATTTAACTTTAAATTATTATTTTCATTGTTTTTTTATTCGTTTTAATGGAATACAGAGCGAAAAATTGTTAGTATGGACAATAAAATAATTAAAATAATGCTGTCTTCAGAATTCATAATGGAAACTATCGACTTGAAGAAATCTCATTTTTTACTACATTTGTTTTTGTAGTTTATTTAATCAATAAAGCTCAACTGTAGTCCAGTTAAGGTCAATATTCTTTAGTATTTATAGTGACTTGATCCAGGGGGAGACAAGTATGTTTGACTTTACTTCGCTTAATCTTCTTTTGAGAGGCTTAAGATTTACATCCGACAAAAGTACTAGGATTTTGTACATTCCTTGGTTATATCCACAGACTTATTGGATATGAAATCCTATATTTTACCATAAGTGAAGCATAAATAAGTAAGAACCGCCCACATAAAGCGGATCATTATCAATAAAACAAAAAAAATTTTAGTTTACAAATCAGTAAAAAATCAGGATCCAAAATTAGTTTCTGGAATCTGATTGGATAGGATTGTCATGTGCCGTGCATTTGCTTACGTCCGCACAGTTTAACTCAAATAAAAATTTATTTCTAAGAAAAAAATCAAACCGACCACGTGCGGACTTGATTTGGCTGGGTCTTGATTTGGCTGGAGTGGAGAAGGAAGAAGTAATCCCAGACAGTGCGGCACCAAAAAGTGACTTCCTTCTTTTGTCGAGAACTACTATTTGACCCTCAGTAGGAATTCGGAGACCGAACTATAAAAGCACGAAAAACTTAAGCTAGCAGATGGCTTTCGTCACTCGCTTCTTGAATGGAGCTTCCCAAGAAATAATGTAAAATTAAACGAAAGTCGACTACTTAAATTCTACCAGGTTAAACAACTGAAAGAAAATTCAACCGAGAATTCAGCTGAAAAGAACTTTAAAGAAAACTTGCAATTAAAAGAACTCTGAAACATTTCTAAAAAAGAAAAAAAAGAAAAGAAAAATAATAAATCTATTTTTTTCCTTAGTTAGAGAGTCCATCTCAATAAGTAGATGACGAGTACTCTCAAATCACCGCGTAAAAGGCTTTAGTTTGCCTCTTTGCTTGAGCCACTACTACATATAAGGAATATTAGCAGCGATACAGTAAAATCACCAATCGTCAAGAGGCAAATAATGACAAAGTACATATAAAGGAGATAAGAAGAGTTTAAGTTCTTGAGAAGTTGGGCAGATGAGAGTAAATTGTTTAATTGAGTGACAGAGCTCGTATCAGAAGTGTCGACACCTGAACAAATTCTTGTTGTGCTATTTGCCCAAAGACTAGTTTACGTAATTCACTGCATAACTAAAAAAAAAAAAAAATTACATAGTTTTCTGTGAAAGTTGAAAAAAAAACCAAAAAGAAAAGAATATAAAAATGTATTTCTAACAAAGAAACAAACTGACCTCGTGTGGCACTTAATTTTGGCCAGAGTGAAAAGGCAGGAGTAATCCCAGACAATACAGCACCAAAAAGCTACCTTCCACTATTTGTTGAAAACTATTATTGGGCCCTCAGTACGAACTTGGTGACCAGACTGTTAAGGCAGGAAAAATAGCCGGCAGAAAGGTTTCGTCACTTGCTTCTTGAATTGCTGTTAAGTATTCAAACGGGTAAGAAGCTTCCAAAGAAATAAAACTAAAATCAAACGAAATTCAACAACTGAAATTTTATGAAGTTAAACAAATGAAAGAAAATTCAGCTGAAAAGATAACTTTACTGAAGACCCAATTGAAATTAGATGGAAATTAACAAGACTCAATTAAAATCAACTGAAAGATAAAATTCAACCCGTGAACTCTGCTGAAAAAATAACCTTTCTGAAGACTCAAAAATAAATGAAAACTGAAGCACTTTAACGAAACTAAAAAGAAAAAAAAAACCCAACTTAAATTCAAAGATCTTTGTTTCCGGATACTCTCTCAGGGAAATTCCGCAAATTACATTAAAATTGGCAAAGCTTTATCTTTTGGATACCTTTCTTTCTTGTTTCTTTTGTATAAGATTCCTTTTTAAAATTTTATTTGTGTTATCTTTTTGAGTCTGTATCCGAACTAGAAAGCTGCGAAATTTACCGTCTAAAATTACATACTAAATCCCCCTAAAAATATACCCAGTTAAGTACTAAATTTGGTTTTAGTGTCATTTTCTTCATATTAAATTTCATTCTCTTTAAATTCTTTTATATTGCGAATTTTACTCTAAATTCTTTTATATTGCAAATTTTATTCTTTTAGATTATTTCAAGAAAAATAAACAAATAAGTGTGAAATTGGGTATAAAGATAAGGAAATATATCGTTATTTTTTATTTTCCTTCTCTGCGCCTTCTCTTTATAATACACACTCTGTGTTAAAAATCAGAGGAAAATAACCCCATATAATACTAATATCCTAGTAACAATCGTGTAGCCCATTCTACGTGAAACTCAATGTTAACATTTTAATATTTTAGATTCGCTATAAACATCGTTTTTTAATAATCCAAATTTACGATAATACGGAGATAACAATAAATTGGTAATTGAGATCATTTACTTTTTCTTAAATAAAACCCTCACAATTATCATGGATAGCTGATATTACAGGATCTCAATGAGTTCTCGAGCGTTTAGTTGTTTCTCTAAATAGCAAAATATGTCTTACCGAGTAGACCGTGCAACTTTCGGCGAATAAAAATAACTCGCGTATAAAATAAATGATTTATCTATTAATGAAAAAATCTACTGACGTGTAAACGATGTTTTTTTTTGTTTGTTTTTAATTACACATATGATGTTGGTATACTAACCACAATCATGCTTTGGGTCAAAGTCTCAATATCCCAACATGTAAGCCTCCTTTATATGTCTTATATGAAATCTGTAAACATTTATGGATGCATCTGCGTGGATTTCATTTGGTTTATAAAATGGCCAAACAATATTACAGTTAAGTTAAACAAAAATTTTGAGTTGAAGAAAACTTTCATTAACTTACGACTTGAAATAACTGACGTCACTAATTTTTTCAGATATTGGCTGCCGTCATATTGGCATGATTAATGATTTATTCTAAATAGGATTTTAAATAATATATTTCTTTATAAATTAATATTTACTGAACTTTGCTTAGTTGTGGCACTAAGATCTTCGGACGCTCTTTTAGGGCGCATGTGACCTTTCCTCTCCAGTTGTTGGGTTGCATTCGGTTGGCCGTTGTACCTCTGAGCGGTTTTGCCTGGTGTGCCTCGGCACTGGAGAGTTCCTCCGGCTTCAGGGGGGCCATCCCCCAGGCTTTTACCCACTTCGAGGGGGGTTATTGCCTGGCGTCTGAGGCGCTCCTAATAAGGGGAATGCCGACGGGGCCGAAGATATTTTTGGCCTTGCCGGACGCGTGTGGGCTTCGGCCCTGCGACCGGACCCACCTTAAAAACGGCCTTGTGCTACATTCGTGCGTTGGTGGGACGTGTGATAAATAACAGTTGTGGCACTAAGTATGGGGTGCCTTGGGAGATTCGAACTCACTTGTAATAGTTTTTCTGTCTGTTATCTCCTTCATTATCAAAATAATGAAAAGATGAAGAGTCATATTCGATCCACTTTTGCAGCTGAAAGAATTGAAAATGCGTCACCTCTAGGAATACCAATGGAAACTCTTTGAAATCAGCCATCTAATCTTTCAGATCTTGTTCTTCAGGTCAATAATCCTTTTAACCAATCTGGTGGAGTATGGAGGTTGTTTGAGTGTCAGTGACACAGTGTTACATTATACTAATAGTAACCTATTCCTGCATGGACCACATTAACCTTTCCCTACTTTCTTGTTTATTCCCTGCATGCGCTATTTTTCCCTGTCGTGGTTTGTAATAAATATTGAGTGAAATCAGTATGCTTTACCCATTTTTGAACTTGTATTTTCTCAATTCTTTTTAAATACAACAGAATGTAATATGGTGACAGCGAATGTGTCAAACACGTTTCAACAATTTGAAATATACAATATATGTCGTTGTTGCGAGTAAACTTTCTTTCTCTTCCAAGCGACAAGTTGAAGTTAACTATCAGTAGTGCTACTACTGCTATCAACTATCAACAACGTCCCACGTGCGTAAAAGATGGCGGAAAGTTTTCGTAGAAATATCATGTCGCCATTCAAACAAACTCAACGGAAGGACGGAAACTGTGGAAACAAATGTGGAAGAACTAGAGTATTACTTCTAAACTCGAAGACCAAAATAAACAGTATCAAACGGCGTTATTTCTATACGCAGTCGGACTAGACGCTCAGACGATTTACAATGGGTTCCAGTTTACTCTAACCGAAAATAAAGACGACGACGACACAGTGATAGTCAAATTCGACCAACATTTCATAGGGCAGATAAACGACCTATGAACGATATATTTTCAACAAATGAGACCAAGAACCAGGTGAGACTATTGACTCTTACATTACCGTACTACGCAACCTAACCAAATCGTACAATTTTTGCGAATGTTTACATGGCTCTCCTCTGTATCGTTTTAGGCGTGAGAGACAATCATACATACTCGTAAAAGACTGTTGCAAAATACGGCGCTAACAAAGTGTTGATATATGCCGTAGCTGTGAAGCAACTGAAATATGATTTTGTATACTTCAAAAGAAAACACATGTACATCGCTGACATGCTATCGCGGTCATATATGTCTACCAAAAAGAACCATCAAACTGAATTCGAGCTTGTCAACATGATTAGCTTCTTTCCTATCCGGAATGAAAGACTGTCTCAAGTCCGGAAAGCAATAGAGCAAGACGAAGTATGCGACAGACTCAAGAAGACTATAGTACAGGGTTAGCCAACCAAGAAAATGGATCTTTCCGCTGTACTACGTCCATACTTCCACACCCGTTATGAGATGTCTGTTCAAGGTGGACTTATCTTCAAGGGCAACCGAGTACTCACCCCACTCAGTCTGCGGAGTGAAATCAAGCGTGCAATTCACCCCTCGTACTAAAGTATAGATGGATGCCTACAGCGCGCAAGAGAATGTGTTTTTTGGCCAGGCATGTCATCAGAGTTATGTGAATATATATCCACTTGAGAAACCTATAGCAAGTTTATGACAGATTAAACGAAAGAAACCTTAATGTCACATGATATACCTGATCGGCCGTGGCAGAAAGTTGGCATCGATTTGTTTGAGAGTGAGACTACAGAATACCTCATAACTGTCGATTATTTCTCAAAGTTTTGGGAAATAGATCGCCTAGAAGACACAGCAACCTTATTAAATCATTTCAAAATTACTTGAAGCCATATAATTGTATATAAATTATCAATATTAGATTGGAATACTTGATATTATATAATTGTGTGCAAACCAATGTATAAAAAAGTGAAAAACATGCAATTGAACGTTGGAAATAGTTATGATTACGATAAAAAATTTACAAATGAATCAAAGTTCAACACTAAATAGTCCTTAAAACGTTATGTTGTTAAACAAATAAACCAAAGACCCTTGCAGATACTCAGTCACCATAGTGCCACACTTATTCAATGAGATTTGTGCTAAGACCAGATGCAGTGAACGTGAACATCATTTTATATTCAGTTTTTGTGTTTCTTTTTTTTTTACACCTTATCATTTTTACAATTTAGCTGATAGCGAATTGTTAGTCAAAGCTGGTAAAAATTGTAGAATAGTATAAATTTGAGTTTGACCATTACACCACGTCAAACTCAAATTTATACCATTCTACAATTCTACATCGTCGCAGGAAATGGACACGGCGATACGAGTTCAAAATCTTAGACGAGACTGATTGCATTTCACATAGCACTAATACCCTTGGGAAAGGTATGAATCCAATTATTCTCCCTCCAGCTATGGGTAAATAGTAGGGCAGACTGATTTCTTCAGCCTTGGTTAGGCAACTAGTCTAGGTGAATGAAAACTCTGAATTCAAACCTGTTAAACTCTGCTTAAAAATTGACATTGTGTTATATCCTGCCCGAGCGGAGGGGTTGGTAAATAGGATAAATTTGAGTTTGACACAGTACAAAGATTTACAGTTGTTTATTAAATAATAAGGATAAACAGATAGAAAAAGAAAAGTTTAAGTTCTGGAATGATAAAAACTTAACAGTAATTTGTCGGTAGAAATGAGGTTATTGCTCGAGATTTACAATGATAATATGATGAATATTTTTATAGTTAAGCAGCACATGGCATTTTATTAATTAAAGTTGATATTTGATAAAACTTGTTATTATCAGAGAAATATAGTAAATAAGTAGACGTTAATTTTCTCTTATTTCTGCTTACAAAATTTTCTTAGATGGATTAAAAGTTTTATATCTCTTCCCAAAAAACATTCCATTTGTTTTTGTAGTCTGGAAAATTTTACTTGATGATCACCTCTGGAAGACCACCTTGTATTCTAGGAACAGACTTCATTTGGAGTAAATAGTTAAAAGATAACGAGAGGAATGATGCTATTAGTCACTTCTTGATTACCTTACTTGGTGCTTTAGGTGGGTGGGCGTACGCTCACACTTTCAGAAGAGCCTTCATCCTTGTGTCACATTAGGTCCGTACCGTTCCGTTGTTATTTACTCAGCTTTGGTTAATCTGCCCTCAGGTTTCGTACAATAAATACTGTTTCTAAGTGGTCATTCATCAAACTGCCATCTCGTCGGAGGGGCCCAGAATACGTCGATTGCATCTTCTGCTGAGCGGTAAGATATTACACTGAAAAAAGGGTGTGTCCTGGTATGAAACTAAACTGCATCCAGTGGTATGGTTCTGGTTCTGGAGGGGCGTGGAGTCACCTCTTCGCTGGTATAACTCCCAGGTCCACTCTGACATGGAGTGGTAGTACCTGTTAGGTTTCTGTGTATGGGTCGAATAGATCGGTTTGAAAATGATTAGTATTAAATAGGAATAATTGAAACCGTATAACTGTGTACAAACAAATGATTATTATCAAATAGGAATAGACACTTGAAATAATGGGCGTCTTTGAAATGGTTTTTAATTTTTATATTTAGCCAATTAACTAATTTCATAAAAATTATATAGTATGGTCTGCTCTGTGTGTGTCGACCTTTCATTATGAGCATCACTGTTTGTGACCAACCGTACTCTGTTGACCTAACTACTCCTATCCTTACAGACACACAAGTCACCATGCACATCTATGCACATATAGTACTCCTCTACTGGGTGTAGTCCGCCGCCACTGCATCAATGGGACATGAACGGAATGTGACCCAGCAGGGATGTTCGATCCTTCCTCATGACCCCCAAGATGTATAACATCTCTTTCAAACGATTGGCATTGCATCATCATCATCATGTCGCACCGCCAACGTGGATTTCCCTGACCTTCTCCCGCCACCCCTCTCTATCGTCCATAGCTCCCGGTAAGTCTTCAAGGCTACATCCTGTATCGGCACAGAGCTGTTGTATATAGGTTCTAGCTGGTCTTCCTGCCTTTGCTCGTCCATGTGAAGGGGTCCACAGAAGTATGTCACATGAGTTCATCCTTACTTCGCCTGCAGTGTCCCTCATGTCTGGTTCGTCTAACTTGGAACCTATCGATAAATCTTACGATTCAATCGGCAAATCATGGTTTTCTAATCAAACTCCTTAAGAGTGAAGATGAAGAAACGACAAAGTCAACGATCGAAATCAACACTTTAATATAAACAGAAATACATTTCCTACTTTCATGGATTGAATGTAACTTTGAACTTTCGATTTATTTACAGGAATCGCTTCCGTCTAAGTCGGAGGGATCGTAAGAGACTGTGTGAAAATCAGCTGAAAGTTCTTGCGAAATGCAAGAACTAGAGGAAATTTTGTCGGTAAATGGGTTTATTGAATGGGGTGCCAAAACTTTCGGTCATTCTGGGACTATTTTGAATTGTATGTTTTTTTTGCTGTAAGATTTTATGTTCGGTGAAAATCTGTATGTGGCAGAGGAGCTTTAATATTATTGGCTGGAGTCTCTGGAGGTGGGGGTGCTGTTGCCTCGGGCTTTACCCGCCGAATTTAACCGTAGTCACTTGAAAACAGAAGGCTTTAGAATCAGGCCGCGTTTTTAGGCCTCAATTCAAATGGAGCTGAGTAAATGAATCAAGTCTACTTGAAGGATTTAGTGTTTCTATCAGAATTCCTGAAAGGAATTCAAAGATGGCTTGAAAGCCAAAAAAGAATAGAAAAGAAACGAGAAGAATTTAAACCCACCAGAAGGATTTCTTATTACTTTCAGAATTCCAGAAGGGAATTTAAAGTCAGCACAAGCTAAAAGGAATATAAAAGAAAGAAAGAAACAGAAGAAAATCGGTTTCTACAGCACAAGCTAAAAAGAAGAGAAAAGAAAGAAACCGAAAAAAGTAGGTTTCTATTATATAAATTTATATTTTAGAGGAATTGTTCCTCTAAAAAAAAGAAGTAACGACTTCAGTCGATTCCAACAACTTCACAAGTCTCAGACACCACAACCTGCTCTATCGAAAGGGATGACCGACAAAGAAAAAGTAAAAGAAGAAAAAGAATATTATTAGAGACTTTGTCTCGCAGAAGAAAGAAAGACAGAGAGTGGCTTATTATTAAAAAAAAAAAAGAAAAAAATCACATTTGACGGAACTTGGTCTCTCAGAAAAAAGAAGAAAAGATACATGTGTGATCCCTTGCTTAGCTGGAAGGAAGAAATAGAGACATCTTTCCATTTTGTGAGTGTATCGCTGGGTGAAAGATCTTTTGTAATTTTTTTTTTTACTGTCGTATTTGTATTGGGACACATATGCAACCTACTGATTGTCATAATAAACTACTTTGAATTTTAAACAAGACTCTCTCTCCTCCTTTTTTAATTTAATTTTATTTTTGCCTTTTTAAATTTTTTTGTGATATTATTATTGTTACTAGTGTCTAATTTTGTTGACTAAAAGAAAATGCGATACAACAAGCTGATTTTCACTTAAGTGTGGTCACAACTCTACTCCGTCTGATTCGTTTGTCTGACCTTCCGTGTTCTCCAATCTCTCTACCACGCTTAAGAACTACTTCTTATATATCAATTTGCAAAATTATTTGCAATTATCTTTTTAACAAAATTAGAACTCAACTTTTCTATTTTTTTCCGGTCTAACACAAATAAACACTATGATATCAGATATCACAGTCTACCTTGATGGCCATTCCGTAGATACTAGTGCGCCTCATAATCTCAGTTCTATTCGTAAACATTTTTTAAAGAAAGTAATTATTCTCCTTGTTATCTTTATGTGCTGGAAAACGCATACTCTGATAATAATCCTACTTGTGATTATCTTTTTATGAAAACTCCATTCGCAGTTTTTTCTTTCGATTTCAATATACCTCGTGACAATCGATAATACTTTCATGACATCATCTGGTAAGAATGGACACAAGGTCCTGAATGATACCGACAGATACGTTGCCGACTTACACCCAGTCCTACTTGGTTATTTTCTGGCTCAGTCCTACCCATTCCATTTCAAAACAGCAAGGCAGTATAAAAACTAAACTCGATTTAAATCTCCTCTTAGATACATTGCCCAGTCGTCTGGGGCTGTAGAATACATTGACAACATCTCTTCCGAGAGGTAAGAGTCCCTTAACGAGTGTCTTGGATATGACACTAAACAATCTGATAATGAGGCTTCAGTAATGCAGGAGTTTCGGGGAATGCAGAGTACCTCTTTATTGCCATCGCTACCAGGTTCACTGTGGCCTAGAGTGGTAGCATCTGATAGGGTCCTATCAATGGGTCAAATAGAACTAAATTGTATGATTATGCTAAGCTGAATTGTTTGAAATAAAATCGTTTTTGACATTTAACTGTGTGTAAACAAAAAACTATACTCATACTCATCTGAATTGTTTGAAACTTTTATAAAAATGACTTAATTAGGTGTTAAATAACCCGAAAAGTGCTGATACGCCGTAAACCAACCAACCAACCAACTTATATATACCGCTTGCAGCCTTCTCCAAGCTGTGCAGCAGAGATTCGGCCTGGGCGGGTGTTTTTGCTAGCAGCGCTATGTTATCAGTATAGTCCGCGTCCGTAATAGTCTGTTTTTTGCTTTTTCTGTGTAAAGCCATTTTGTTTTATCAAATATATAGACGTTCGAAGCACGTAGTCTAGGTAGGTATGATGTTAAAGTATTACCTTGCAGAACACCTGTGACAATGTCAAAGAAGTCTGTGTCTCTATCTAGTAAGTGATCTATTACTTTTGTGTTTTTATAGAAAAACACAAAAGTAATAGAATTTGTCCATCAAGTGGACAAATTCACCTACATCGGAAGCAGCGTCTCATCTACTGAAAATGACATCAATACCTGACTAGCAAAGGCATGGATAGCTATTGATAAGCTATCGGTCATATGGAAGTCAGATCTATCCGATAATAAAACGCATTTTTTTCCAAGCAGCAGTCGTGTCCATATTATATAGATGCACAACATGGACACTGACTTAGCGCCCGGAGAAAAAGCTTGACGGCAATTGCACAAGAATGCTGCAAGCCATATTGAATAAATCCTGGAAGCAACTTCTCGCAAAACAGCAGCTGTTTAATCACTTACTTTCTATCTTTAAAACCCTTTAAATTAGACGAATAAGACATGCAGGACACAGCGAAAGAAGAAAGAGCGAGCTCATAAGCAACGTTCTCCTGTGAGATCCTTCACACAGACAAGCAGGCGTTGGGCGTTCGGGTAGAACCTATCTACAACAGCTCTGTACCGGCACAGGCTGTAGTCTCGAGGACTTGCTGAATACAATGGGTGATAGGGGTGAATGGAGAGGAGGAGTCAGGGAAATCCGTGCTCACAGCACGACATAATGAAGATATATATATATATATATATATATATATATATATTTTTTTTAATTTTTCTGAGAACCGAGTCGAGTTCTTCTTGTGTGAACGGTCCAAGTTTAATGTCTAATTGTTTGCTAATTATTCTGGTGAATAAAAAAAAATTAAAAATAGGAAAGCTGCAGGACTGGACGAAATTCCCCCGGAAGTATGGAAGACCAGACAATTCGACGACATACTGCTCCGACACTGCAACGCAGTATACAATCAAAATCCGATAGATAGATGGACGAAGGGATGCATACTCCCCTTCCCTAAAAAGGGGGACCTCGGATTAGCCAAAAACTACCGAGGCATAACACTTACATCCATAGCTGCCAAAATCTACAATGCCATACTACGAAACCGAATAGAACCCAAAATCGACAACATACTTAGAAAAAACCAAAATGGCTTCCGAAGAAATAGATCTACGACCTCACAAATATTAACCATCCGCAGAATCCTTGAAGGTGTACGGGCAAAGAACCTACAAGCGACATTAATATTTGTCGACTTTACCAAGGCTTTCGACTCCATTCACAGAGGAAAGATGGAACAAATCCTACTAGCGTACGGCATACCTAAAGAAACCGTAGCGGCAATAACGATTCTCTATAGAAACACTAAAGTAAAAGTACGATCACCAGATGGAGACACAGAATACTTCGACATTGTAGCAGGAGTACTACAAGGGGACACGCTGGCTCCGTATCTCTTTATCATTTGTCTAGACTACGTACTTAGAGCATCGATTGACAAAATCAAAGAGAATGGCTTCGAACTGACGAAGAAAAGAAGCAGAAGATACCCCGCAACAACAATTACCGACGCCGACTACGCCGATGACATAGCGATACTGGCAAATACACCTGACCAAGCCGAAACACTTCTGCATAGTTTGGAACGAGCAGCAGCAAGCATAGGCCTCCATGTTAATGCACACAAAACGGAATATATGTGCTATAACCAAACGGGGGACATCTCCACTCTAGAAGGAACCCCTCTTAAACTAGTAGACAAATTCACGTACCTAGGAAGCAGCGTCGAATCAACCGAAAAGGACATCGAAACGAGGTTAACGAAAGCATGGACAGCTATCAATAGGCTATCGACTATATGGAAATCAGACCTAACCGATAAAATGAAACGCAGCTTCTTCCAGGCAGCGGTCACATCGATAATGCTATATGGATGCACTACATGGACGCTAACAAAACGGCTGGAGAAGAAACTAGATGGCAATTACACAAGAATGCTGCGTGCAATCCTGAACAAGTCCTGGCAGCAACACCCCACAAGACACCAACTGTACGGCCACCTGCCCCCTATCACGAAAACTATTCAAGTTAGGCGAACCAGACATGCAGGACATTGCTGGAGAAGCAGAGATGAACTCATAAGAGATGTACTCTTATGGATCCCCACACACGGCCGCGCAAAAGCAGGACGACCAGCACGAACGTACATTCAGCAGCTATGTGAGGATACAGGTTGTTGTCCTGAAGACCTACCTAGGGCGATGAACGATAGGGAGGAGTGGCGAGAGAGGGTCAGGGATATCCGTGCTGCCAGCACGATATGATGATGATGATGATGATATATATATATATATGTGGGTGGGTTGGTTGGCGTGTGTATAATCGAGGAAGTGTCTAGCTTTCGATTGCTCTCCGATAGGTCTCCAAAGCCGTTGATCGTCATTCCTGACCGGGTAACAAAAGAAGTTGACAAACGTGCATCTGAAGTTTAGTTCTCATTTATTACCTGATATTTTTATTTGATCAGTGGATTTGATTAGTGGATTTCAAACTGTTATTTTATAAATTCATTATGAAGAGAAAATTCAGCATCTTCTTCAATTCTGCTGAAGTTCATCAAAACAATCCTGTTTTTGTCGTTCTCAAAATCCCCAAATAACTAAAATGAATAATAGATAAAAATAAATGAATAAGCCTAGACTTCTTTTCCTTCTTTCTGTCCTTCTGACACAAATTAATCAATCAGCGCATATCCGTGATTCCGAATCGTTACTTCTATTCCCAAGCTGATTCAAAACCTTTAATCTCTAAGCATTAATCTTTAATCTCTTAAACTGTGCCCAATGACACATTACATTATAGAAGGTCGGACGTAATAGGAAATCAAATATTCAACATGATAAACAGTTCTCTTTCACAGCATCCCTTGGGACAATAGAAATTACTTGACAGTGCTCATTTCCACTCACTCCAGGTAATATATGTGACGTGGTATTAAATTATTTATCCCAGAACGGGAATTTATTTTTCGGGGCAGTCTGGCACTTGATCCCTCGCAAAATAAGTTCCAGTTAAGATTCCTTCTTCGGGCACATGGGGAACTGGCAGATAATGTGGGGGTTAATTTGAGGCTAGACAGACCGCCGCTGGCAAGGGATTTCCATTTTCACGTACACACACCCACCAAGCCACTACCTCTTCCTAACCCTAGGATAATGGAAGATATGGGCCTCTAGGTTTAGATATAATATTATTATTTATCGTAGTCGACAATTCCAATTTCCCGTGTAATATTTTTAAAGGCGAATAGGACATTTAGCGAGAATAAATTGAGGCGAATGAAGCTGAAAAGGAACATGCAAAAGACAACTTGATAGGCAGACAACACAATGAATAAATTTCGACACGAGGAGAGATATAAAATATAACAAGGTTTTTTAATACATGCGGACACACATATTTAACGTGTCGGCTATATTATCAGCTGTCACGTGATAGCCCACGGAGACGATAGAAATAAGATTAATACTATCCTCCCGTTGGAATGAACAGTGGCGACCCGTCAAAAAAGTGACTGTTAAGGAAGAATGTAGGTCACAGAGGGGATATCAACAGGTGTTGGTACTTAGTAACCTCAGGTCGCCGGACACCAAGGGGGAGAAGAGAGAAGCCAAATGATTGGCTGGGACCCCAAAACGGAAGTGGGTACTCCTTCCCCCCAGCGGAAATAAATAATAAGAAAGTTAGTTTTTGAGCAGGGCTCGTGGCAGACAGACCCATAGCCATTTACTCCGGGTTGAAGACAAAAGAATATCTGAGACACGAGGGACCCCAGGTTCTTCAAGCCAGTGTAAAAAAATAGAATAAAGTCTATTAGCCCGTGAAAGAAGAAAGATTCTCCAGTGGAACCCCGTCGAAAAATAAGAAAAGTAACTTTGGGGCCATTTCTCCTTTATACCCAAACTTTATATACCACTCTCTCTCTCTCTCTCTCTCTCTCAATTTGAAGAAAAACAAAAGTCAAGAAAAGACATTTATATTCGTGGACTGTCCATTTATTATATGTTTGACACTTTGAAAGTGTACCTCTTTGTATAGTAAAGGATTAATGTATGTTTATGTTACCACGTGGTCTAAGTTTGTTCTTAACCGTATCTTCTACGAATTTGTTACCTCATGCTTCCTTTTCAGCCTCTATTCGCCTTATGTTATGTTAGAATTGTCCTATTAATTCCTTAAAATATCACATGGGAAACCGGAGTTGCCGACTACTACAAAATAATATTATTACGACTAAAACCTATAGGTCGATATTCTTCCATTATCTAGGGGAATGAAGGAAAGCGGCCTGGTAGGTGTGTGGATAGTGTGAAATTTTGAACCCCTTGCCAGCGGCGGTCAGTCTGGTTCTAAATTGATCCCTCACGTAATATGCCAGTTCTTATATGCCTGAGAGAAAAACTCTGAACGAGGACTTATTCTATAGGGGATCAAGTGCCAACCTGCCCCGTCTTCACGCGTGCGAAAATAAAGTCCCGTTTTGGGATTTTAGTCAATTTCCGTCACACAGCGGATAATATCAAAATATAAATGTCTTTCTTCCTTATTCTTTTCTTTCTTCCTACTTTAAATTGAGAGAGAGAGAGAGTATGTAATTGCAATACTTAGGAAGGGTGAAGGGAGAAAACAGTCTTAAGGTTTACTTAGCTTTTCGACGGGTTCCTTCTGAGAGTATTCTCTCTTTTACAGGCAAGCGGGATTTTATACAGCTTGGCTTGAAGGCATCTATTATCTTCTGGTCCAAGATTCTTTCCGCTTTTCCCCGGAATTTCGGTGACAGTTACAATATATCTTATCACGCCAACTGCTGTCCTGTAACCCGGCTCTGCTTCTTCGCCCGGAGGTTGGCATCAGATCCCCGTCCTCTCACGGCGACCTCTGTCCTGAAAACTAAATTCTTTATCCCTATTTCCGCTGACGAAAAGGGTGCTACTTCCGCTTTAGGGTTCTGGCCAATCACTTAGCCTCTTTCTTCTTCCTTCACCCAGTCAGGCGATTCATTCGGACTACTATATGTCCCTATACTCACTTCTTTATCCATCCGGTCACAGAGTGCAACGTCTCTTGGCTTTCATTCTGACCTGGATTTGTTACTTCGGCCGCGAGGAATTGACCTACATTCCTTATTCCTCTTTTAACGGTCAGTCTTTGGCGGCCTGTTAATTTGAACACGGAGGGGTAGGGAGAATTTCTTATTTCTCTCCTCTCAGTTGTAGACCACGTGACATATATAACAGATAGTTCTGTATATACAATATAGTCGATAAATACGTACATCTCTTACATTAAAAAAAAAAACGTTGATATTGTTCCCAAACCACCAATTACTATTGATATAACAGTATCCTTCATGTTCACTTGTTGTTGTTTTCCAGTTCTCTGGCAAGGTCTGAGTACTTATCTCTCTTTTTGGTCTCTTTCAATTTTACCCTGTAGTCTGCCAGGACGACACAGCCCACTATTCGGCAGTTTCTCTTTTCTTTTTCTTTTTTTTTTGTTTGACTATCAGTGAGTCTGGTCGTCTGGTCGAGATTATGTGATCCGTTTGT
The DNA here is from genome assembly GCA_963585895.1 of Sepioteuthis lessoniana. Classification (NCBI taxonomy): domain Eukaryota; kingdom Metazoa; phylum Mollusca; class Cephalopoda; order Myopsida; family Loliginidae; genus Sepioteuthis; species Sepioteuthis lessoniana. The sequence goes on from OY757915.1 coordinate 52,701,825, forward strand.
ATTTCAAAATTTCAGAGAAGTAAGTCATCGTCCTCCTTCTTTTCTTGACACATATAGTCTGTCTGTGTCGTCTCTGGAATGTAAGGCCTTAGGCATCGTCATGGATTTTTTCTATAAATGGGTTTCTGTGGACATGAAAGTGGGACTAACGGCAGCTCTCGACAAAAGAGGGTTCGTTTGTGTCTGGCGTGCAGGTCAGTGATTCGATAAAAAGAAAAGAAAAGAAAAATACTCACCGCTGTTTCAATAATCCACCTTCAGCCCATTAAAGGAAAAAAGAGAGGAGGCGCCCGACCGGAATTTTTATAGGCTAAGGAAATGGATTATGGGTAAGGTGGCGTAAATAAAAGCCGACTCGTTTTTCTTTTCGGCATCTTTTTCTCGGCGAGAAGCAGAAGCGGGTGGAAGAGAAACGAAGGAAGAAGCACAGAGAGAGTGGAAAAGAGAGAGGAGAGAGAGAGAGGAGGAAAGTGGAGGAGGAACGCAAAGAGGGAAGTGGTGTAATAAGCGCTTTAGACTGAAATCTAAAGGTCGCTGGTTCAATCCCGAGTCCAACACACAGGGGGATTATCCACCCTAAAACCACAAGCTATTTCGGCGTAATGGGGGACAGGTTCGACCTTGAATTAATTCCTCAATTCAATGGTTCGACCCCAGTACTTGACTGGGTGGAAAAAGTGGAACTACATTGTCTCTTGTCTGGTGTAAAGAGCATCAAACATGTGATTCCTCTACGTCTGTCTGCTGGGGCTTTCGCTGTGTATCAACAGCTCAGTGCTGAGGAAAAACAGAGTTATGAGAGGATCAAGGCAGCACTATACAGAGCGTTTGCTATCGACCCTGCCACTGCCTGGGAGCAATTTGAGGCAAGAGCATTACACCCAGGCGAGACTGTGGATGTATATTTGGCCGAGCTAACGAAGCTGACGGTGTTGTTCGGTGGGCTGCCCGAGCGGGCCTTGGCGTGCAAATTTCTGGCGGGGCTCCCGACCGGAGCAAAGCAGCTCCTGCGAGCGAGCTCAAACATAGACTCGTTGTCCCTTAAAGACCTGGTAGACCGGGCCAGGACCGTGATGAAGGACAACTCCGAGCTGAGGGATCCGGTAATCGCCGCTGCGCAATCCACACCGAGTGATGACAGACCGTCGCAGGGGTCTAGCCCGCGTAGTGGGGCCGTGTGTTATAGGTGCGGTGGCCAGGGCCACATTGCGAGGAACTGCTGGCGGCGACTGACAGCTGTTCGCTGCTTCCGGTGTAATGAGACCGGACATATGGCCCGGGATTGTGCGGGAAACGGGACCGGGGGCAAGGTGCCGGCGTCCCCAAAGCAAAAATTTAATGAGGCGCTACCGATTATTCAAGTCTATGTCAACGAGACATTGTGCTCGGCACTCCTCGATTCTGGTTGCTCCCGCACCATAGTGTTCGCGGGCCTCTGCCGTACTTGGAAGGAGAAAGGTGTCAGGGTGACCACGATCAGTGGAGAAACGCGGACATGTTGCGGGGTGGGCGCGGTAAATATCCGCACAAGAACTGGAAACTCGGCCAACGTCGAGGCGCTGGTAGCGCTCAAAAACCCACTGAGTTTTGACCTGCTTCTAGGCTATGATGCCATCAGAGCCCTAGGTGGTGTCCACATAACGCAGACGGGGGCAGTACAGTTTCAGAAGACCCCGGTGTGCGCAGCACTGAGGATCGACCAGCCTGACTTTAGTGTCGAGTTTGACCCGCACCAGAAGGCTTGGACCGCCTCATGGAGGTGGTCAGGAAATCGGGAACCAGCCAAACTGCGGAACGGAGTAGCTGAGTACCATGTGCCCGACCAAATAAGGCCTGCATACGAAGAGGAGCTCCGCGAATGGATTAAGGATGGCTGGTTAATTCCTTACCCCTATAAGAAACTTGGACCACCCAAAGGTTTGATCCCGCTGATGGCTCAGCACAACAAAGCAAAAGTGAGGCCAGTGATGGACTACCGCGAACTAAACGCGCACGTTGATGCATTTACGGCAAATGCTGACGTCTGCGCCAACAAGCGACGAGAATGGCGTCAGCTGGGTTCCAATGTGTGCCTGCTGGATCTAAGAAAAGCATACCTGCAGGTCCGGGTTAGCGAGACGATGTGGCCGTTTCAGACGGTGGTATTTGCCGGCAGAAGGTACTGCCTTACCAGACTGGGCTTCGGGCTGAACGTGGCACCCCAAATAATGAAGACCATCGTCAACGCGGTGTTGTCACAGCAGGAAACAATAAAAGAGGGGACATCGGCGTACCTTGATGACATATACGTGAACGAAGACGTTGTGTCGTCATCACGCGTAAGGTCCCAGCTGGCCAAGTTTGGTCTGATCTGCAAGAACCCAGAACGTTTGGAGGATGGCGCCCGTGTCTTGGGCCTGAACGTTCGACAGGAGTGCGGGACCTTGAAGTGGGGGCGCGGAACCGCAGTTCCTGAAGTACCCGATATCTTCACGAGACGAGCTGTCTTCTCTCTGTGTGGAAAACTTGTGGGGCACCTACCAGTGTGCGGATGGACTCGTGCGGCAACAGGCACTATAAAAAGGAGAGCAAGCGCAGTCACCAAAGGCTGGGACGACGAAACAACGGACGATCTGTTGGTTCGCATGGTGAAGGAGACCATCGCAAGGGTAAAGCAGGATGACCCCGCAAAAGGAGAGTGGTGCGTACAGGGAGACGAACTGAATGTATGGGTGGATGCGAGCTCTTTGGCGATTGGTGTGCTGTTGGAGAAGGATGGAGCTGCGGTTGAGGACGCCTGCTGGTTGCGACCGACGAATGACGCTGCTCACATCAACCTGGCAGAGCTCGATGCGGTGATGAAAGGCGTCAACCTGGCACTCCAGTGGAAAGTCAGGAAATTACGCATACACACTGATTCGCTATGCGTATACCACTGGATATCGGACACGCTGACAGGCAAGGCCAGGGTGCGCACCAAGGCGACCAGCGAGATGCTGATCAGACGGAGGCTGGAGACCATAAGAAAGCTCATGACGGAATACAATCTGTCTGTGGATGCGGTACTTGTCACCTCAAACTGCAACCTCGCTGATAGGCTGACTCGAGTGCCACAGAGATGGTATGACGCCATGAAGAAAGAAGCTGGGCCAGTACCGTTACTATGTGCTGCCTCTATTGAGGCGGCGGACAAGATCAGAGAGATACACCACGACAGTGGGCACCCCGGAGTGAGACGGACATACTATTTTGTGCAATTGACCAATCCGTCAGTATCAAAAAGTGCAGTGAGAGCGGTGGTCAAGGAATGCCAAACATGCCAGTCAATCGACCCCGCCCCGGCTAGATGGCGGAAGGGTCGGCTGGGAACAGACACGACTTGGAGCCGACTGGGCATAGACGTAACCCATTATGGCAGCCAGCACTTCCTCACACTAATAGATTGCGGACCGACGAGGTTCGCGATTTGGCGCCCGTTAGTAAGACAGGACTCCTCCTGTGTCATCCGTGAATTGGAGTCCATATTTTACGAAAGGGGGCCGCCTGAAGAGATCCTCACGGACAATGACACAGCCTTCTGCAGCATGGAGTTTAGGCGTTTCGTAGACGAGTGGGGGATCAGGCTCAGACACCGATGTGCGTATAGGCCGAGTGGCAACGGCATTGCAGAGCGGTGCCACCGAAGCGTGAAGAGGATCGCGGCTAGGAAGGCGTGCACGATCGCGGAAGCAGTCTATAGGTATAATACAACGCCAAAGGATACTGTGACTGCTGCGAGCGCACCCGCCAATGCAATCCATCGGTACCGAGTGCGCATTAAGGGCATTGACGCGCGTCTGCCTGATCGGCAGGGAACAAGAGGGCCGTATGAGTTAGGGGACACCGTCTGGGTGAAGCCTCCCAATAGCCGGTGCACCACCCGTTTTCGAAGGGGGCAAATCACCGGCATCGTCAGTGAGCAGGCTGTACTGGTCGATGGCACTCCACGCCATGTGAGAGACATCCGGCCCGCCTTAAACACGAATCCGTTGGCAAGTAGTAGCAGTGGTGAATCATCCAACGACGAACTGTGGATCCGACCTATACCCCGCGTGCCTGATGATCCGACCGCGAACACCGACGCTGATACCAATAGTTCCGATGGCACTTCAGAGAGCTCAGATGAAGAAGTCCAGACAATCCCCCTTCGTAGGAGTGCCCGCAACAAACGACCACGTCCGCCATGCCACATGTGTGATCTTGAGACCAGGGGGGGTGTGGACATGAAAGTGGGACTAACGGCAGCTCTCGACAAAAGAGGGTTCGTTTGTGTCTGGCGTGCAGGTCAGTGATTCGATAAAAAGAAAAGAAAAGAAAAATACTCACCGCTGTTTCAATAATCCACCTTCAGCCCATTAAAGGAAAAAAGAGAGGAGGCGCCCGACCGGAATTTTTATAGGCTAAGGAAATGGATTATGGGTAAGGTGGCGTAAATAAAAGCCGACTCGTTTTTCTTTTCGGCATCTTTTTCTCGGCGAGAAGCAGAAGCGGGTGGAAGAGAAACGAAGGAAGAAGCACAGAGAGAGTGGAAAAGAGAGAGGAGAGAGAGAGGAGGAAAGTGGAGGAGGAACGCAAAGAGGGAAGTGGTGTAATAAGCGCTTTAGACTGAAATCTAAAGGTCGCTGGTTCAATCCCGAGTCCAACACACAGGGGGATTATCCACCCTAAAACCACAGTTTCATAACCCAAATTAAAATGTATAAGACTCAATATTTTAATGTATAGACTAATTAAATCCGATCTCCTCCCTTCCTCTTTGAATGACAGCATGTTTCCAACTTGTAAGAAAAACGCACAAAAAAGCATGGTAAACATTCTTTCAAGAAGGATCGACGTCTAAAAAGGAAACTTTTTTATGCTGAGCAGCCCATGTCAGCAAAATAATTCATTTCACTCACTTAACTTTGAATCAAGAAAAAAGGGAGACGAATTTCTTACTGGCAGTTGTCCAGTCAGCTGGGGTTGTAGAATTCACCGACGCACCTCTACAGAGGGGTAAGACCCTCCAAGCAATCTGATGGTGATGGTTTCAGTGATGCGGGAGCTTTGGGGAACGCGAATCACCTCTTCATTGTCATCGCTCCAAGGTCCACTGTGGCTCGGAGTGGTAGCACCTGATAGGGCCCTATCTGTGGGTCTCATAGAACCAAACTGCGAACTTTTGCTAAAATGAATTACTTGAAATAGAACGGGTTTTATATCTAAACTGCGTACTTATGTGAAATCGAATTGTTTGAATTAGAACTATTTGTGTGAACTGAATAATTTGAAATAGAAATGTTTTTGACAATTAAACTGTGTATTTACATTTAAATTGCGTACGTATGCGAAACTGAATTGTTTAAAATGAAACTGTTTTTGTATGTTAAACTGAAATGTTTGAAATAGAACTGATTATTTGCATAAGAATGGATTTAGCATTAAATAACCTACAAAGGTTGATATGCCATAAAACTCAACCAACCAACCAACCAACCAACCTTACAGGCAGAATGTAGAATTCAAAACAGATACTAATAGATAAATGAATAAATAGATAAGTAAACTCAATCATCAAAAGCAATAAAATAAATCCACAAAGCCTGATTATAATTAAAAAAAATCGATAGAATACTGAGAAGACTCCTTGAGACTTGGGGAGATATGCTCTCATTCACACTCCACTGAGAAACCAACAGCTAACGCTGGTGTGAAAACTCTCAAAAGAGTATAATAATAATAATAATAATAATAAACATCTCACACGACAAATCCTGGACATGGCTAAGAAAAGGAAACTTTAAGAGAGAAACAGAATCTCTCCTATGTCACTCCAACCCTTGGGTAAGTTCAGATAGCTCTCCGTCAACTATCCAGCGGTAAAGCACTCGGGTCTGACACAATTCCTGTGGAAATCTATAAGGAGGGTCGATCAGTGCTGACGGGTAAACTTCTGACCCTCATTCAGCTGATATGGTTGAAAGAACAACTACTGCAGGACTTCAAGGACCCCTCCATCAAACATTTGCAAACGGAAAGGAAACCGTCAGGCATGCAATAATTACTGCTGAATCTCCTTACTTTCAATTTCGGGCAAGATCCCTGCCAGAGTCCTTCTGAATAGCCTCAACAACCATCTCGAACATGGACTCTAACTGGTGAGTCAATGCGGCTTCCGTAAGGAGCATGGGACTCTTGAAATGGAGTTTGCAGCAAGATTTCTGCAAGAGAAGTGTCAGGAACAGAACACTGACCTCTACTTATGTTGATCTGACTAAAGCGCTTGAAACGATAAGCAGCGACGGCCACTTGAGAATCATGGAAAAATATGGCTACCCTGAGAAATTCATCACAATCGTTTGACAATTTCATGACGGCATGCATGCAATAGTGCAAAACAACAGAGAAAACTCCGTAGCCTTTCTCGTCACAAATGGTGTCAAGCAGGAATGTGTCCTGGCCCTCACTCTTTTTAGCATCATATTTTCTGCGATGCTGTTTGATTTTGGAATTGACATTCGATACCGCACTGACTTCAACCTCAGAAGGCTTCAAGCAAAGACCAAGGGGAAGACTGAAGTCGTCAACAAGTTTCCGTTCGCCGACGACTGTGCACTGAACGCTACTACCAAAGCCAACAGTGTTGACAAGTTCTCAGTGGCCAGTGACAACTTTGGCCAAACCATCAGCATAAAAAAGACAGAAGTGATGCACCAGCCAGCGCCTGGAAAACCATCCATCGAGCCCAACATCACCATTAAGGGACAAAGACTGAAGGTAGCAGAAAGGTTCACCTACCTCGGCAGCACCCTCTGTAGAGTCATGGATGACGAGGTGAACACCAGACTCGTAAAAGTGAGTGTAGCCTTTGAACGACTCAACAGGAATGTGTGGAATAGGAGACATCATGAAGGTTGCCAAAACCAAGGTATACCTGTTATATGATTAAGGAATGATTTTTTTTCTACAAATCATTTTTCGTTAATTGTATTTCATCATTCAGTTTGGTTAGGCTTCGAACTATTCGAGTCTCTTAATTCAGGGCATAATCATTGGGTGCAGTTTTACGCTCATGCGCAAAAGGATATGACAATCACCATTGTCATAATAAACCTCAGATAGGAAATGAGGCTGGAGTGTGGATGACGTCATGCCCGGAAGAGAAGGTCCTGAGAATTTGAGGATTTTAAAAATGAGACAGTTGAGAAATTGAGATTGGACCATGGAGGCTGACAGTTGAGTTTCTGCCATTGAGGCGAGAGTTGGGGATGCGGCAGCGGTTAAGTTTCTCGGGTCTTGACCGGCGGAGATGAATTGAGATCTTAAACACCACGAGATGTTCCGGACGTTGCGGGTGGGGTTAGCATTGCATGCTTACGAAAGACTTTTAAGAATTGTATCTCTCTCCTCGTGTCGCTATGGGCCGAAGTCAGAAGTTAATAAGACCGTTCTTACCTAAAACGACAGAGTCCGCCTGCATTTTTATTTGCCTGTGTTTTTGCATAATGTAAATGTGTTTGTATCACAGCTGTGATTGAGATGTTTATGGCTATACAACATACCGAGCTTTCGTTCTTACCATTCTCCGTCATGGCTGTGAAACGTGGACTACTTATTAACGAGATATAAAGAGGCTAAACCACTTTCAGACGACCTGTCTCGGCATCACTTGGCAAAAACATATCCCCGACACGGAAGCTTTAACTCGGATTTCTCTTCCCAGCATCTACACAATCGTGATGCAATCATAGCTTCGTTGGGCCGGTCATGTTGTCCGCATGAAAGATGACCGCCTCCCGAAGAAACTACTCTACGGCGAACTGTCTCAGACCAAGCGCTCCCAAGGAGGCCAGAAAAAGCACTTAAAAGACACACTGAAGGTCTCCATAAAATCTTTCGGTGTCACCCCTAATTGCTTGGAATATCTGGGACAGAACAGAGAGAAGTGGCGTGAAGTTGTCAGACGTGGAGTGAAAGTATATGAAGCAAGAAGGAACGCAGTAACTGAGCTGCGCAGGAAACTAAGAAAAGGCACTGCCACATCAGCCACTGCCGCCACCATTCCTTGTTCTCACTGCACAAAACTCTTCCACGCACAGATTGATCTCATTAGTCATCTGTGCACTCACGGATCCCGTCCTCAATCAAAAGGTTGATCAGATGGTCGTTATCAATTACGATGGACGAAGAAGAACATATATATATATATATAGATTGGCATTATTCACTTTCTTTTGAAAAAAGTCGATTTGAGAACATTTGTGATGCTGTTGTATTTACAATGTCCTCAATGTGTTATGCCAAACAATGGATATAAGAGACAATTTTGTTATCACAGTTTGGGCAAGTAAAGTAACTGGGGAAATGTCTATATACTTACTCTCTGTATTCTTGGCCTGAAAGAAAAAAGTAATAAATACTCAGATGTCCACCCAAATGTTAAAGAATTCTGGAAAGTTATTCAACTATTACTGTTATGTCTGATTTTTAAATGGGTATGACTGAAGAACATAATTTCAGTTAGTGTGAGTTGAGATAAAAATATGCGAAATGAAACTCTTGGTGTAGAAAAGACACATAGCTATGATTCATTGGGTTTGAATGACATGTCAGTAAAACGAAGAGTCGGTGATGTAGCGAACAAGTCAAATTTATGACTCCACAGTCTTTCAATACAAGATTTAGTGCGTGACAAATTTTTTCTCCTATTAAATTACATTATATTTTCTCTCTCTTAAAACATCTTTAGTTCGCATCTATCTATATATCTATCTATCTCAGTTTTAGGTATTCATAGTAGCTAAAACTTATGAAAAAATAGTACTTTTCTTTAAAAATCAAGAACATGTAATTTTCTAATGTAAGAATATAAAACTGCAGACAATAACTTTATGAGTACACATAAAGAAATTTAAAAGTCAATTTGAAAGGTCAGTGAAAACTTGTACTTTGCACACTTGCAAGTCGTCAAAACAATCAAAAGAAGCAAGAATGTTATTTCCAACCAACCACACTGTCAGAAATTTCGGATAGACTGTGTCATCCCCCTTCAATGGATATTTCCAAAACAATGTGAGCACAGACAACGTTGATGAAGTAATTAGTCATATGGTAGTCACAGAACTAAGGTCACATCAAGTACTGTGACTAGTACGGAACCACATTATTCATTATTATTATCATTAAGTTGCGCTGACATCACAGATTGCTCTGACCCATTCTCTCCATCCGTCTCTATCATCCCTCGCTCTCGGCTGGTCCTCCAAACTTCATCCAGTGTCCACCCGGACCTGATGTAAGTTCTTGCTGGTCGGCCAATACAGGCGCTTCCTTGTCCATAGAAGAACGTCGCTTTTGAGTTTGTCCTTGCTTCTCCAGCAGTGCCCCGCATGTCTTCTTCGTCTTAATTGGATGGTTTTTTAAGATAGGAGGTAAGTGGCTGAACAGCAGTTGTTTTGTGGTATGTTACTTCTGGGACTTGTTTAAAACGGCACTTTGTATCTTTGAGTAATTCCAATGTAGTTTTTTCTCCTTGCATTTTGTTAGCGTCCATGTAGTGCATTTATATAGTAGTAATGACACAGCCACACCTTGGAAGAAATACCATTTTATTTTATCAGAGAGATCAGATTTTCATTTAATCGATAAACCTGTCGATAACAGTCCACGCATTCGCTAGAGGTATGTTGACACCACTTTCAGTTGAGATATTGCTGCTGGAGTAAGTCCATTCCCCTATTGTGTTTTGTTTATACATAGCGTTGCGTAATCGAAGAAGTATTTCATAAAATTTCCTTGTCTTTCATACTTCAGGAGATATTCCGTTGAGGCCTGTGGCTTTTCTGCTTTTATTTTTTAAATTACTATGTCAAGTTCTTGATTATTTTTTGATAGACTTCAGTAGGGTTTCTAAGCAAATTCTTAAAATCTTTGTACTTTTGTATAGTCTTTCTTGTTGGCTGGCAGCTTTTAGTTTTGCTCTTGAGGTTCGCTTCTTTCTGCTTACTTCAATTACTGTCTACCTTGCTATTCATGATTGTTAATCTTCCGAGTTTCTGATTTTATTGATTTGGCCTTGAATGTATTCTATCTGCTTTTTTATGAGTTCCCGTTGAGCTTGCTTTGGCTTTTGTTGATTTTTTAAAAATTATTATCAAGTAAGGATGATTTTTTTTCATATTATCTCGTTTTTTCCTCATTGCTATTGTCTCCTACGGAACTCTACATTTGGCTCTTAGTTTGGTTAGAATGCACTCAGTTGCTGTTTCTTTATAGGCGGTAACAAAGTTTTCATATTCGACATTCGGGGTATGTCTTCTGAAGGGTATCAAACTTGTTTCTTACAGTTACCATATAATGAATTCTAAATTCATTATTATGTGAAATTGTAACTGTTTGTGTCTTATTTCTACGTAGACACAGAGGAATCTTTGCCGAAAAGAATTCTATGATCGAAAGATATTCCTTCATAAGAGGAGTATGCCTCACAGTTCAGAGCGCTATTCATTCACTTCTTGTTCATGAAAGTCTAGTCTAGATGTGCTTTAGAGTTATTTGGGAAGGTCCATAGTTTAACCGGCTCATTGGTCTAGTGGGTAGAGTGTTCGCCAATTGTCCGTGAGACCTGGGTTCAATCCCTGGTCGCGTCATAGCAAAGACTTTAAAAATGGTACGTGATACCTCCTTGCTTAAAACTCTGCAATATAAGGTACGTATAAAGGGTAAAGTGGAGCAATCCAGGGAAAGGAGTAGCGCCCTCCCTTATACCTCGGTGTAGTAGCTATTGAAAAGGGAGCTTTCTGATCGCCCTCGACAACGGTCACCAGCTTAGGTCCATAGTTTTCACTCTCTTTTTCGAATTTATTTAGGCCTGTTCTCGAGTGAAAAATCCACTAGATACTCACCATTTCTGTTCGGCGAGTTCTGTAAGCCAAATTGGTTATTTCTGTCTTTAGCTACTTGAGTATTCATGTCTCCAACGATGATCCCAACGTTGCATTTGGAAATATGTTGCAAAAGGAAGATAGCTTAAGACATCTGGTCTTAAGAAAGCTAAGCATGTAAATGACAACTGTTTAACGTGCACAATTAGACAGAGAAACACACTTTAATCTCAACTAGGGGGCTTCAGTGTTGCCTATCTCCCTCGGCTACATTCTTTTCTTTCAATAGGATTTAGCAAAAGATAAAATGAGGAGGAAGTTTTGGGTAGTCCGACTCTAACAAGAGAACGTTTGCTGAAACGGAGGTTATATTTTTGTTCGGAAAACTAAGAAAGTACATGACTACTTTTTCTCGTTAAACTGACCATATGAAGTTTAGCATCTACTGTTAACGGCCTCGCTTTTTTTTAGAATTTTCAAGCGTATTAAGAAAAAACAAATAGCAAACTTCTAACAGAATAATCGTCGTAACGGTTTTGATGCATAAGAGATTTAGAACTGCTTCACTCTTTATTTATCGAGGTAAATTTCTTCCCTATATTAGGTTTGTCTAATATTTAAATTGAGTATATTGTGTCAAACTGAGGTCATTACATTTGTCATTACATTAGCAGTTTGCAAAGTAATTCGGAGCTTATTTGTTGATGCTTGGAAATTGAAAACCAAAATATGTCTCTGATGACGAGGTCCATGTTACGGAAGATTATAATATATATGAATTGAACACTCTGGTATCCGGTAAAGCAAAATGTAAACAAGCGAAAGCTACTACATAATGCCTTATAATTGCCGAGTTGACGTATGTCAACAGATGGCTGTGCGGTATGATACTAAGTAAAGTTTGTAAGTATAGTAAGTAAAGTTTGGGCAGGTTTCAATCCCAGCTTGAAGCGTCCAGCGTGTCTAGCCACACTGATGAGTTGTGATACAACGACACAGTCTGTCTGTGGATGTTTCTCTCTCTCTCCCCATGTATATATATACATATATATTTATTACCCTCTCCACCCGGGCTGGGTATGACGTAGGGTCAATTTTTTAGTGGAGTTTGGATTCAAAGTTTTCCTTCTCCTAGACTGGCTGCCTAACTCAGGCTGGAGAAACCAGTCAGCCCTGCTATTTACACATTGCTTGAGGGAGGCAAAGAGGATTCATACCTTTCACAAGAGTATTTGTGCTTTGTGAAATGCAATCGGTTTCGTCTAGGATTTGAACTCGTTTCGCCGTGTCCATTTCTTACGACAATAACCATTACACCATACTATGAGTGTGTGCACGCTCGTGCGTGTGTGTGAAGAGAATAGTTGAATAGTGAGTCTGAAATTAGTTTGGATTTGAAAGTCAGCTTGTGCTCGGAGGCACTTTGGAGGGAGTGAAGATGTGATATCATTAAGGAATGATTTTTATATTATTAATTTTTCGTTGATTACATTTTATTATTTAGTTTGGTAAGGCTTTGAAATACTCAGCTCTCTTAGTCCAGGTGCATAGTCAGATGGCACAGTCTTACGCCCGCGCAGAAAGGATACGACAATCAACCTATGTCATAATAAACTTCCAGACAGGAAATGGGACTGGAATGTGGATGACGACATGGCATTTAAACACCCCACGTGGCACCATGGTTACTACACCCAACATAGCATTCTAACACTCCACGTGATTCCATGTTTACAACATCCAAAGATTTTAAGATACAACACTGAGTTCATATTATAAAAGTCTCTGATGATTAAGTTTTCTACTTCGAAATTAATTAAACCTAGAATAATTATTTTGCATTGCAATCACCTTTAAAATAAATACAATAATATATATATATATATATATATATATATATATATATATATATAATCCATTTTTTTGAGTTATGTTACAAGAAGGATTTCGTTTGCTTTTTTGAACTGATTTTGACAGGACAAAAATCTGCACTGATTAAGCCTTGTACGTAAATTTCGTTGGTTTTGAAATCGTTTCAACAAGATGGTAGCGAATATCTTCCTAGCAATATCAATAAGGCTAATACCACGATAGTAATTGCATCAGCATTAATCGCCTTTCTTGGAAAAAGGAAGCAGAACTTGGTCATTCCAGTCTTGGGAGAAGCTTTCGGTTCCCAAAACACGGACAATAATTCTGTGAAGGAGCGGGGCCGATAAGTCGGAGGAGTGTTTGAAGGGTTCAGCAAAAAGACTATCTTCTCCAACCATCTTGTTTTTTTAGCTTTCAAATCGTTCACGACTTCAATAACCGTCGGCGGGTTGTGTCACAGGGATAGCTGAACGATTGGAGGGAGTTGATGATTATACTCTCCAACGTTGTAAGCATTCATCGAGATATATAAACGATCTCGCTAATACACCCAGAAAATTTTGTTCTTGATCGAAGGATATTATACAGATTTCTTTCGTCACCAACAGATGACGCGTCCTCCATGTCCTCTGCAATCTTCTGCCATATAAATTCTCTCAGAACTGATCTTAATTTTGGTTGAACTCGACGTCCTGACTCGAACTATTATGAATAATCATTTCAACTTACAAACTTTTATTGCTTTCTTTTGTTTTCAGGGGAGTGGCCGTGGCGTAATGGCTGAAGTGCTTGACAGTAGCCTCGAATTAAGCGAGTTCGAATTCTGGTCACATTGTTACGTACACTTTTGAACTTATACCTTTGAGGAAGATTTGAACCACTTATCCCCCACCAATGGATTAACAAGTATCACGATTTCTATTCTACAAGAATGATTTTGGCATTGAAAAACCCCCAAAAGTTGATATGTCATTAAACGAAAAAGAAACAATTTTTTTTTTATTTTCACGCTTTAGAATGTTTATTGAGATAGATTTTGATGCCAGTGCTCAAATCTTTATTACAGTGACAGCGAAAATATAAAAATGACAAGAGAAACGCGCAAACGAATTTTTCTACATAAAATATCCCACGAAAGTCGTTATAAATAAGCGAACAAGCAGATTTGTTGTGGCCTCTAATTTGTCGCGATTTGAGTGGTTTGGCAACGACAGGCCCATGCTTTGTTTCGGCCAGCTAAGTTTTTGATCCAGTGTCTGGGTGTTGGGTTGTGGTCTCATGCTGGGCTTCTTATGGCTGATGGTGGTTCGGGACCCATATGCTGGATCGTAAGTTGATATTTTAGCTGCTATTATAGGGGTTGTGTGTACCGCGCGCCCTGATGTAAGCGTGCGTCAGAATTCAACAGTTGCGTTGCGGTTGTTTATTGAATAAGAGTCAAGTGTATTGTGGCCGAGGATATTTTGATCGATCAAGATCAGTGTAGTTTGGGCTGTCACCAGCACGTTGATCTCTTTAAAAACAGGTCAGTTGTGATTGCTGATGGTGATGTCGAAGCTTACTTCCCCAAGGGCGGTGATACTGCCAATGATCCATTTCACGTTGGATGTCGGAATGGGTCATGTGTTTTCTGACTTCTTTTGGCACAATGCTGGTGGAGCATCTAGAGTTCAGCATTGCTGTGCCGGAAAAGAGGGTGTCTTGAACGGTAAAAATAGTATTGACGAGCGGCGACAACTTTGTGGAAGGTCTCTGGAGGTTGAATATGTGATGGTGAGCGTAGGTTAAAGGGGGACGAGCCATCACATCTCGTCCGGTTCGTACCGAAAATCCTGCCCCTTGATGTTTATGGACAGTGTCTCATCATCCGTTATTGTGACATGAGCCTGAGCGAGAGTCAGATGGCGATATGAACAGTTGCGTCCATGGAAGTCTCTTGCAAATGGCGGGTTCTGGGTTATGGTTGCGGTCTCTGTATGCCTGATAGTGGTCGTGTTTATGTGGCGCGGAGAAGCTCGTCTGTTGCAGGTGCAGTGTTTGTCAACTTGTTCGTAGTGGCTGTTTCTGCTTGATTGGCACGTTTCCTCGACTCGATCACTGTGGTCTGCGTGTATAATACGCGGTGTCGTGCGAGGATGTGCTATCACTTTTTATACCCTGATCAAGATACTGTTGGGCTTTGCACGCTATACCACTCACCGTATTATGGTTGTCCACTGTCTTGACGAGGTGGGGGTATAGGTTTAATTTCATGTTTTGACCTTCTCGCTCATCAACATTGCGCCCATGATTGAGAAAAGCGTATCGGCTGTCAATTCTGCGTTGTTGTCAGTCTTGTATTTATTTTTCATGTGCACAGCGACCTCTCAGATGATGTTTTCGAGTCGGCCAGCGAAATCTGACAACTTCTCGCCGTCTTGCCGGTTGTAGATCCCAAGCTCGAGTAAGGTGGTGAAAATTGGTCATCTGGCTGCCGTGGGTTGCTTTAAGGTAGGTTTTCAGCTATTCGAAGGTGGATGCATCCTGCTTGGAATCTATCATCAGCTGAAAAATACCGTGGTCAAGTGAGTCCTTAGCAGCCTTGACAAATTTATCTTCATAGCTAGGATAGGTAGCAAGTTTTTGTATGACGTAGATTATATAGGCCTTGTTTAGGACGCTGATGAACTGATTCAGGTCATTTCCAAGGTTGAAGTATTTTTTGTCCCATGACACCGTGTAAGGATTGTTGTCGTATTATTATGCCATAGTCGTCGGTTTTCTGGGCTGTGGGTGATGTTATCGTTGTGGCAAGTTTTAGGGCATCCCATATCTTGTTTATGCCGAAGAAGAAGCACAAACGTGATTCATTTATTCTTTAATCTGATGGATGCGTCGGGGCAGCTTTCAAGTTGAACAGTGAAGTTTTCTGTTCCTTGATAAGGGTGAAGAGTTCGGAGGGAGTCAACTTTGTAAAATCCATATTTCTCTTGTTGTAGGCTTCTGACACCAGTGTTATAGATAAGCGTGTAGTTACAAGAGACAATAGACGAGAGGAATAAATTTAATTCCATTCATTTTAGATAAATAAAATTTGGTATGTCAGGAGAGACACGGGCCTTCTTCTTCCACCAGATAACGGGTCAGGAGGAGAGTGGGTGTAAGTCGTTCTCGAGCGACTGGGTTGGTATTGGGGCACGATATGTGACGAGGGTGGGTAAATTCTAAGCCGTCTGTGGTAGTGTTGGAATGCAAGTTTGGTTAGTATGGCGTCTGGTTCTTTGTTCTTGTTCGAATACGATGCGTGACGATCTTTTCTGTCGAGGTCTCGGAGCCGACTACCTTTTTGAACTTTTGTTAACCATTTTATGGTCACGTTTGGGCCGAATCGGGTCCAAAAACTTCAGAGGGGAAAGTTACTGATTGGATGAAAAAATCTTTTGAATTGTAAATATAAAGTGACATTTCAACCGTATGGACGCACAGAGTGTACTTGCGCAGCGATATGTTTTATTCGTTTTAGTTTCGGCCATCGTCTAGACAACATCCGGCTTTCGAAATGTACGTTTGTCGTGTTTTATTTGTTTGTTTATTTATTAATTTTGCTTGTGAGTTAATTTGGAATGTATTAGTAAATTAGAAGGGATTTCTGTTTTTAACAAAGTTTTTGTAGTTATTTTTACGAAAGTGAGTTCAGTTAAAAGAATCTACCGGTTGACCTTGTTCAATCAAAATTTAGTTTTTGTAAGAAATATGTTCGTTGAATTCTTTGATACAATAGTGTTTTGCAAATAATAAAAAATGCTTGTCCTGCATTCATTTATGCTTTATCCAGTTTGACAATCTGCAGCGCTGTAGTAATTTTGATTTTTTTAGGGGAAAGGAAAAAAGTAGACCACCTTAACAAAGTTAACAGTAGTATTACTATCAACACATCAAAACTGTAGAAAAATTGCGTATGTGTGTGTGGGGTTGTTTTGTTGATATTTGCAATTGACAATCAAACAATACTGGGTTATTTTTGACTAACCAAGATGACTGGCTTGGCACTTGATAGTTTCAATGTGAATGTTCATGGTCGCAGTCGTTGTTATTGAGCTCAGAATTTCATGTATCAAAGATTCCAGTTGAAATTGGAATTGAACTGTGAGATGAAGATTTTCTCGCATATTTATAAGTTTTTGAAGACAGAAAGTGGATCAACGCAGGGTTTTGTATTTTTGGTGGGAATCGAAGTAATTTTTGGACCAATCGTGTTTTCTCGCCGTTTGGATCCTAGAATTTATTTAGAATTTTAGTATGGATCATCTGAATTATAATATTAACAATATAGTGAAGTGTAAAACTAGGACAGTAGTACATGAAACTAGCTTTGGAGTAAAAGTTTGTTAAAACGAGAATACTCCGATACATTATAATACTTAAATCAGTTTTCAGGGAAAAAGAGTGAAAGAAGAAAGTAAGTGAAAGGCGGAATGATGTCATCCAAATGCTTGGCTCATTTCTGAAGCTTAACTCAGAATTTCTGAAGAGCTCACCTAGTCCATTGTCTATGGTATTGCTGCGATTTCATGACGAATAAAATAGTTATATTCGTCAGAAATCTACGTTTAAAGATAAGAGCCTGCAGAAATCCTCATCACAAAGGATAAAATCTGGTGAGCGAGTAAACTACTTCGTTGCAATGAATGCGTCAATATTTTAATAATAATTTGGAATCACAAACACATGATATTCTCTATTTCATTCAATTACTGCTTCTACTCCAACACATACCTACAACCTATTCTCCGCTACGAGCGGCAATTTAAACCGGGGAGATCATTCTGCCGTATTCTGTATTCGAATTTGCCAGATGTCTAGCTGACACAGAATTTCTCACTACTTTCAAGGGACACCAGGTGGTGTGACAGATAAGATACACATATAAAATCACTCCGTGTTTTATAGATAAGGGAACGATGTTTAGCATACTTGTAAACATGACGTTCACATATAAAAATAGGTTAAGAGTGAATATGCCCGATATATAATATGCTAAGGTGTGATAACTGAATTGTATATTGCATCCGACAAATTAGTAAGAAATAGGACTTGAAAACCTGATGTTGGTGTTTTGAAATTGTTCCTTCGCAACGTTTCGCTCTCCATCATTCAATCTTTTTCAAAAACAACTGGGAAGTTTTTAAAATGCCGAAAAAGACACTGACACTGTGATGCTATTTTTCATATAGTTTTGGTCGAAAGCGAGAAAGTTTTCAGCATGAAGGAAATACACGCGGAACCACTTTTCCCGTGTGATTACGTAAGAAACGGTTACTGTAAACGCATCAACCGCCGAAAGTAAACGCGTTTTTTTTAAAATCACAAACTGCACTCAGAAAATGAAAATTAACGTCCAATGTAGTCTCTGCATTTAATTGATCTGGCGTATATATATATATATATATAATTCTCTTAATACCCTGTCCGGTGGCTAAAGCTGCTTGGTAGCGCCAGGGGTGGCAGTACCGCCTTGAGCTACCGAAACTGTGTTATCACCCCTGGATGGCGGCTGGTGAGGACATGGTGTCGCACGTGCTTTCACACGTTGTATGATGAAAAAAAAAGTAAATGTAACGTGACATTATGTGAATGCGTTGCGTTGCAGTACAAATTGGCACTCTCCGCACTGGATGAATCCATACAAGTAGAACAAATGGCATCTGTAGCCGACCAGATAACGGACCTATTGTCTATACTGGTGACGACTGTACCCAGCGTAAAAGAGAAAGACTCCGATATGCTCACAGAAATACTAAAAGCGGTTGGAATCTCGCTATAAGAAGCTATCACACATTTGAAAAAAAAACAAAACAAAACAAATTGCTAATCTTGATTATCTATCTTCAACCGAGTTTCTGATTTTATTGATTTGGCCTTGAATGTATTGTAGTTGTTCTATAGAAAACTCAGAGAGAACTAACACATATCAAAATAATATCTGTTGGTTTTCTCAGAGCTTTCCTTAGTTTGCGCCCTTTAGCATTTGTTGGATTTCTTTTAAGTAAGAATGCTTTTTTCAAGTTATCTCATTTTTCTGTAATTGCAATTGACTCCTATGAAACTCTGCATTTAGCTCTTGGTTTGGTTGAAAGGAAATCGGCTGCTGTTTCTTTGTGGGTGATAACCAAGTTTTCATATTCGTCATTCAGAGCATGTGTCTCAAAAGTCTCTTGAAGAGTATCAGACTTGTTTCTTACAATGACAGTATATTGATTTCTAATATCCCTATTTGTTAATGAGGATCAGTGAAACTAACCGTTGGTGTCTTATTTCTACGTAGACTCAGAGAAATCTTTGTCGAGAGGATTCTGTGATTGAAAGAAACTTCTTCATAAGAGGAGCATGGCCCACAGTTCAGAGCGCTATTTAGCCACTTCTTGTTATGAACTCTATTTGCTACTTTTGTTCTAGTTATCATGCACTGACGAACTCGATAAAGTTTTAAAATCTTTTAAAAGATATTTTAAAACTGAAAAATTCAAAAACCATAAAATACAAATAATGTTTCTATGTTATATTACATTATCTGACTTAAATAGCACTAAAACAAGATAAAGTTGCTCTCGATATTGGTTAGAAAATTAAAAGATTTATCTTTATTGATATATCGAAATATATTTGATAACAAGAAACATTTTAGTTACAATACATTTAAACATTATTCAATTTTAAAATTTCTTTAAAAAAAAGGCAGCCAAAATTAAAACGACGTAAATATTTGTTGGAATTCATCTAAGAATGAATAAATAAAAGCATTATTCTAGTTTAGTTTCATCGAATGTAATATCTTAGGATGTATCAACAGCATTTTCATTTTTTTGTCGACAGAGAATTCATGTTGAAATCTTTGAACGCCCTACTCGTTTTTAAAGCGTATTTAATACTCTGCGTATATTATCTTTAATGCTCTTTGTAATTTAGAAAGTTTTTGAGCTCTGGTACTCGGATTCTCCTCGATCTTGTATTTTAAAGCATCGTAATGAACAGGTATTGGTCATGATTTATATAGGGAGACGTCATATCCTTTAAACGTTTAAACCAGTTTTGGGCTGTACAATTTTATATAATTTCATTTTCGTCTACTTCTTGATTTTTTTGAGAGCTTCAGCGAATTTGAGACCACGTTGAAAATAATGTCAAAAAATTATTCGAATCTCGGCTTTTTGTAACACAATATATTGCTACCGATAATGATGTGACTGGGTGGGGAAGTTGATACACAGGGATTTGTGCGATAAATTGAAATTTGAACATACAACCAAATGGTATATTTACAATCCAGAATCCGTCCAAGAGAATGAGAGGTATAAAATTCAGTGGGATGTGGAGATACAGAAAGATCCCCTTATCCCGGCCAGAAGACCAAACCCAGTGATAATTAACAACCCTCTTCTTACACACAAAAAGAGAATTTGCTTTCTGGTGGATTTTACCGTCCCAGAGAACCACTGAAAATAAAAGAAAGCAAAAAGAGAGACTAGCACTTGCACCTTGCTCGAGAACAAAGAGAGCTGTGGAACATGAGAGTGACAGTGGTACCAGTAATAATTGGCGCGCTTGAAATGGTCCCTAAAGGCTTGGAAAGAGGACTGAAGGAGTATGAAATCAGAGGACGAGTAGAGATCATCTAAACTATAGCACTGTTGAGATCTGCTAGAATACTGAGGCAATTTGCATATCACTTAGATTCCAGGGAAAGACCATCAGCTAATGCTAATGTAAAAAAACTCGCAAGGAGTATAATGGGACTTTAACATACAGACGGATCACCTAATCTCGGCCAGAAGACCAGACCTTATAATAATCAACCAAAAAAAAAACAAAGAAGAGAATTTGCAAAATTGTCGACTTTACTGTTCCAGCTGACCACAGAATAAAACTGAAAGAATGTGAAAAGAAGGATAAATACTAGTTTTGTAAATTTCTGAGACGAAGCTTGATAATTTTTATCATGTCCTCCAGCCTTCTTCAGGTATTTGTCGAACTCGGGAACCTTCACGGAACTTCGAACTACGTCCTTTATTGAATCCACGGGGGTCGTCTGTTTTGATTCCGTTAGCCATACGTTGTGGAAACGTTGTGGAAATAACAATAAAGATGAAGACAATAGTCGGAAAACCCTTTATGACAAAAATCATCAAGCTTCGTCTCAGAAATTTAGACGACTAATATCCAGTCGGTACGGACCCGATACAAAATATATCAACGGAAACAATTAGAAAAACTGAATCGAAAATTGGCACTAATGACGAACCATCTCACATTCCTATGCTGATGCCGAGACCTTAAGCTAGTTCCACCAGGCTTAACAAAAAAATCCCAGTTCATTCCAGGAAGGCGAGGAAAGTAACAAAATAATTAGAACAGTCATTAATCCGAGATCGAATTCATTACAACCGTTGGAAGAAACATCAACTCCGGTGAGAAATCTCGAGCAAACTCATCCCGTTACTGGAAAAAATATCTATGGTAGATGACAGAACCCGAATCCAACAATATCTAGATACGAACAGGAATTCCATATGGTAAAGGCACGTCAAATTACGAAGTTGGAGAAGATGAAAACCACCAATATGAAAATCCAATCCTATTACTCACCAGTGGAAGCCATTGTCAACATCAGTAAGCGACAGTTAACAACTCCAGAAAAATCAGCGCTAAACAAAGGTCTCAACTTCGCCACTACCATCAAGCGAATTCCTTATTTAGATCTAATAGCGCCAATCGAGGATACAGCTTTAAAAATACCCAAGGCAAGAGCTGATGAACTAAGATCGAAAGTGAGACAAGCACTTGAGAAATCAAAGCCTCCGAAACCTAACATCTCAAAAACAGGCTCTCAAATCGCTACAGGATGATAACAATATCATAATACTCCCAGCTGACAAAGGCAATGCTACCGTGGTAATGGATAGGGTGGAATACTCCAACAAATTGGCGGACTTGATTGGCAATGGTGGCTATTGTAAAGTAAAGAAGGATCCGACCCTGAAAACGGAAAGGAAGCTGTCACAGATCCTTGGTAAAAATAAAGATCATACCACAAACAAAATACAGACAGCTAATTCAACATTACGGTAAGCTACCACACATATATGGCCTTCCAAAAATTCATAAGGATCGTATTCCATTAAGACCCATTGTCAGCAACCGAGGTTCAGCATGTCACCCATAGAGCCGCTTCTTTGTGGAGATCATCAGCCCACTAACTGCTAAGTCCTCATCATATGTTAAGAACTCTGTCCACTTTGTGGAGAGAATCAGTGATGTCCCCATTCGTTCTAACTCGATGGTGAGTTTAGATGTAGTGAGTCTGTTTACAAAGGTACCGACTGATGAGACACTTACTGTAGTACGGGATAAACTGGCTGCAGACCCCTTGCTGGAAGAACGCACTTGTATCCCGATCGATAATCTAATGGAAATGTTGACTTTCTCTGTCGAGACAACCTACTTCGGGATGGGATCTAATATATACCGACAAGAAGGACTGGCTATGGGTTTGCTATTGTTACCAGTGTTGGCTAACATATACATAGAATACTTTGACGAAATGGCATTAGGATCTACATCACTAAAGTCATCTATGTGGCTTAGATACGTAGATGATACATTCATTCTCCGGCCTCATCAGGAAGATGTTCAGATATTACTTGATCACGTGAACTCAATCCGATCATCTATACAGTTCATTATGGAGAAGGAGCAAGACAACAAATTACTCGGTTTTCTGATGATATTTAAATTTTATCTTTATTTCATGATCGCTCTCAATCTTATTATGCATGGCTTATATATATATATATATATATATATATATATATGCATGGCTTGTATAGACTGCTTCTGACAAATAGGATTTTGGTTTTAGGTTTTTCACTAAGTAACCATGATAGTATAACCTGTGCATCCATAATAATGCACCAATTTTTTATCACAACATTTGAATATACAAGTATTTTTCAAATTATAAACCGAGCTTTAAAGGCTTATGTACACAGCCAATAATTCCATGGTAGGAAGGGATTTTGTTTTTAAGGGAGCAATTTTTCTTTTGGTGAACAGCATATGCGACTTTTTATTTTGCACTGTATAAACGACACACACAAAAAAGAGATGTTAGACAAAGTAGACAAGTCCATATATGGCAGATCATACTAGTATAGTAACTTCGAAAACTTCCTGGTCTCATCTTGATTTCATTAGCCAACATTTCCTTAAGATCAACTTTGACTTGATAGTTAATGGGTTCTTATAATGACAAATGACATTGGCCCAGCGGTTAGAGTGTTCGCCAATGGCCCGGGAGACCTGGGTTCAATCCCAGGTCGAGTCATACCAAAGACTTTAAAAATGGAACTTGATACCACCTTGCTTAACACTCAGCATTATAAGGTACGGTTCAAGGGTAAAGTGGAGCAATCCTGGGAATGGAGTAGCGCCCTCCCCTACACCTTGGTGTAGTAGCTATCGAAAAGGGAGCCTTCGGGTCACCCTCGACTATGGTCGCTAACTTTACTTACTTATAATGACAAATATTGTTAACCATAAATGGGTTAGTTGTAAACTCGAAAATCGATTTTTTATATCAGAATATTATCTGTATATTATTCAGTTCATCTCCATCATTTACAAAGAAATAGAATTTGTTCTTATCTTCTTCCTTTTTAAGTTTAATCATAAGAAAGTGTTTCTTTATGTCACCCCTCATCACATATTTGTTTGTTCTGAATTTTAATAATATCTCAATGATATTGTTTATCTAGTTAGTTCCTGAATAGGCAAACTCATTTTAGGAACACTTGTCTTCTGTTTTCAATGATCTAATTTTTGTTGTAGCTTAAATCTCCATTTTGAATTGATTTTGTCCTCAAACCACGACAGATCGACATAATACACATCGTTTTTGAATTCAACAGATTCTTTGAATTTATCTATTTTCACTCTGTTATTTTGACAAATTTATTTATGTTACTGCTTTATCTACCACTAATATACACTCCACATTTCTTCCTGCTCGAGATATATCCAAGTTTTCATGTATGTCATTAGGGTAGGTTAATTTTGGATTCATCACGAAATTTACTTCTCGCTCAGGACATTTAGCCATGATAGTACGATAATTGTTCTGACTTTCTGTAGTCTTAAAATTTGCTGGTTTTATTAGATGATCATATAAAAAATGATTAATAATTCCAAATGACACAATACTACTCGGTTTTTCTCATGCTAAACTTTTTATACACTTAATGAGTTTGGCTGAACTCATGAGCTGAAAAATATTGACTCCTATTAATCCTAGGATACCGACCTCACCATATTTATTTCTTGAAAAAATAATCTTTGGTTTAAGTTGATGAGATTTTTTTCAATTGAATTCTGCTCATCTATTTTTAAAGTAATATTTAACATTAGCACAGGGAAAAGAAATTACCTCCCCTTGACCCTTTCAATATTCAACAATTTGTAAGAATAGTTTGTTGGCGATCCCAAACTAGGTTTTCAGGTGAAAGTATACTTTCCTTTATACTCAATTGGGACATTTTAACGATTTGATAACTTTGTTCGAAACGTACAAACACTGACTACCGGTGTCTAATAAGCAGTTGATCACTGGTAGTTTCACTGTTGGTTACAAGAAATTTTCCACACAGGTATTAGCACACGTGTATAAAAAGATATACCATATGTTTTTCGCATAATGCCCTTATATGTTCTTTAGATGAACAATGCTTACATGGTTGAGACAATTTAGCTTTATATCCCGGGCTGTCTGCTGTTTTATGCTTTGAGTGCAGAGAATTACATTGCTCAATTCGCAATTTATTTGTAACAAATTTTGTACATTTGGTCCAACTATATCCATTTTGAGCACAATTTACAATGCACGCAATTGAAAATTGTAGAAATACTCAGCAGAGCAGCCACAGAACCTTCCTTCACATAAACATTATTTTTACTTTTTGAATTTTCATTCTAATTTTTCCTCTTTATTTTAAAAATAGCTCTAAAAGCTTCATTACTTTGTCCGAATATGTCGTTAAGGGTTGGGTAACTAGCATTGCTCCTACATTGCTCCAACATGACATCAAACCAAGAGGGTTAGCTATATGTGAATTGTGCATGCAAATGTTTTGCACTTGGGTCTTGTATTGCTTGTATTGTTGCTGATAGAATCTCTTGATCTCTGTGCGATTATGTTGTTGATTGTTGTCTTTTTATTCCATCGTGTTAGAGTTACCACTTGTCGCTGGTGAATTGAACCAAGGGGGTTAGCATGTGATGCCCCGGCTTTTTGTGTGAAGTGTTCATGACTGGGTTGCTTATAGGTGTTAAATCTTGGCTGGTAGATATCAGTTGTCTCTGCATTGTGATGTTGCTGCCATTTTGTCCGTCGAAGGTCACCATATGTCGCGAGACCTCCGATTTTGGTATATGGATGTGTGAGTCGTCAGTTCTCGTGTGGCCTGTGTTACTCTCTTCTGGTGGATGTTGAAAGTTCATGTGATAGGTCACAGCCGTCTATTAAGTTTGTGGCTACAGCGCGTTTAGTAGGTGAGGATAGTTTCGGTGCTCGGTGAGGATTATAGGTGTAGCTGTATGGTCAGGTTGTGGATGTTGCTGAAGATGGTTGATGTTGTAGACATTGGTTGGCAAGGTTTGATGATAGATGTCCCGGTTTATGTAGTACTTGATTAACCAGGTGTGTGTCGAAGTGGCCTCGAAGTGTTGATGCTTGTCCGAGCAGTGTGGACAAGGTGATGCAGAAGCTATTGCTTGGTTGCGCAGGAAAGGCTGCTGGGTTAAGCTGGAGATGGTCTGCAGATGGTGTTGGATACGGCGTCGTCGTCTAGTGGTATCTGTCAGGAAGGTATAGTGAGGAAACCAAAAGTGATCTCAGAAGACTTTCTGAGGTTAACTCTTAAAAGACCTGGTCGAATGAAATGGCAGCTGTGATTGGCTTGGTTGACTGTGCTGGGTCCGTGGCGGTGATTGGTTAGATTCCAAGTTGTCTGCTTTGGCTGGTGATGAGGACGCAGACTCCACGTTTGGCTGTTTGTTTTGGTGTTGAGGACGCAGACCCCATGCAGTTGGGAGAGGAAACAAATACTTCTCCTCTGAGCTCGTTGAAGCCGGCTGCCGAGTCAATATTTGTCTCTGCCTCTCACTAGACAGGACTTAACACAAAGTCAATGACCCGATGTTTGGTTTATAGAGGGGGTTAAGGGAGGGTGAGGTCGAGCACAAGGTTCAAGCCTTGCTGGTCTATGCTTGATACTATTTACCAACCCCTCCACTCGGACAGGATATGACACAAGGTCAATTTTTAAGCGGAGTTTAACATGTTTGAATTCAGAGTTTTCCTTCTCCTAGACTAGTTGCCTAACCAAGGCTGAAGAACCTAGTCTGTCCTACTATTTACCCATAGCTGGTGGGAGAATAATTGGATTCATACCTTTCCCAAGGGTATTAGTGCTATGTGAAATGCAATCAGTCTCGTCCAGGATTTGAACTCGTGTCGCCGTGTCCATTTCCTACGACGATAACGACTACACCACGGGCACTGGTCTATGCTTGATATCGGCTCACTTAGTGCAATGTGAGCCTGATGAGCCTAGCTGGACAAGGACTCACACGTGAGTCCAGACACAAATGCCAGATTATAACTTAAACTGAACCAAGAGGTTCAGTGCTATATACTGCTGGTCAGTGACATCATCGCCAGCCCAAAGGTGGCCCAGCCGAAGGAGGGAGCCATTGGCATCTAATCTGTCGTTGACCTTGGAGATCAGGAGCTGCCTGTTGTGTTTATATGGCATCTACCACTACTACACTGCTGGGCCGAGTGAAGTGTTTCTGTACACATGAAGTTCCTTTGTTAAATATAAGTAATAATGAAATACTTTATTATACTTTGAAGAGGGACTTTTAAATATGATGTATTTTATCCTGTGGAAATAATTTTGTTTCCGAAAGGCCTGTAGAATCAATTGCTTTCGAAAAATAGTTAGTGTGTTAGTAACAGAAGTTCTCTCATGGCGTATGTACAACGTTTTTGTTGTCTGACGCTGCGTTTTCTCTAAACCAGAGATTTCAGGTATCGGTGCCAGTACGGTTACAATACTAGTTTCTGACTTCGCGTTTAAAATTGCGTGGAAGCCACTCGAACCAAACCGTAGTAGGTTTTAAGTTTGGATTAATCGGCACGTGCAAATTATTGTTACACTTTTACAAACTTAGCATTCTATTTTGGCTGGGTTGTTAATAATTATTTGAATATCTCGTTTTCTATACATCTAAAAATTCCTTTATAATTCCATCGCTAAATCAACATTTTCATCTTCTAATATGTAATTGGACTCTATTTCAGACAAATAACTTTTTATAATGGATAACTTAACCTTATTAGGCTGTAAACTATGATGGGAACTTAGAAATTGCGCAAAAAAAAAAAAAAATCCTTATATTCAAACTTTGTAGTATTAACCGACTTACATTGTAAACTTGGTACCGGTATAGCTTGATCGTTGTTAAAAGAATTCGTATTACTCTGGAAACTGTAGACGATCTGATACATACATAGAATGCATACAGGATGGTCGTCAGGGATGCACTACTCTCATCGCCAATTTTGGGTTCTTGTACATCAAATTAGCTCAAGTAGCAACCCCGACCAGGATCCGGAATTCCTCGTCGCCACCCTGTAAGCTACGTGCTATTCATCTGAACGAAAAACTCAATAAACCCCGAAATATGGTGAAATCCCAGCCAGTATCAGCCAATGAGAAATCTCAACTACCATATTTTTTGTATAAATTGCGAATGTAAATTCTTCCAGTTTCTTTCTTTTCACACGGCCTCTACTCTCGGTATGTACTCCTTCATTTTATGACAAAAATCTTTTCTATTCTTCCATTCTCTGCTATTTACAATAGATTTTTTTTATTTCCTATTTTCAACTAAAAACGCTTTTCATCCCATACGTATACTACCTATATACACGCCATCATCTCATACCTATTTAAATATATATACCGTATAATTCGTACTTATTTACGCTCACATATTAACTCACATACCTGCACGCGACTGAATCTATCACCCCCCCCAATCAAAATTTAGTAAGTAAAAATCTACGTCTAAATTAGTTTTTGCTTAAAAACGTTAGTAAGATTGCTACGTTTAAAAATACTGTTTCTATCCTACTAATCCCTGCTTTTTACATTATATTTCTATTTCCTTATTCCACTAAAATCACTTTCTTTTTCTAAAAAAAAAAAGAAAAAAATTAAAATTATTGTACATTTATACACCCCCGTTCTCTCACATTTATCTACATATATACACACCAAATATTCCGTACTTATTTACACTCACATATCAACTCACGCACTTGCACGCAACTACTCATCTTACACCCTCTTCATAAAAAAAAATTAAAAAATTTTAAACGTCTAAAATAAATCTTATTCGCCCAAAAACGTGAGATAAAATGCTACGTCTTAACCTAATAAACTTTTATACAAAAGCGTTAAATATGCTACGACTAAGAATATATAATTCCGACTAAACGTGGCAAAGATGCCGCGTCAGAAAAATATATATATATATATATATATATATATATATATATATATACATATATATATCCACAACAACACTTCATAGCCAGGCAATGAAGATTTCTTGTCCGCATGTAAGTTTTCAGGGATTTTTCCTCCTTTCCCACGGCTCCGATCTTCCATTTCGAAGCATTTAATGCTTTGCTGAGATCTTTTTCAGCGCCCTTGATCTCACTGCGCCTAATATTCCAATCTTTGCGAGTGTTTTGCACAACTACTGACCCGCCAACCCTCGGCAACCGACTTCTATGGGATCATAGTTTATTCTCCAGGCCTTGCGCTGGCATTGCTCAACCAATTCCTTGTATTTGAATCTTTTCCTCTCATTCGTTATAATCATGTGCTCCTCCCATGACACGGTCAATTCCCAAATTATACACTGCTTTGTGCTATCATAGTATGATACTAGATCCGGACGAAGTGATGTTTCCGCAATAGGTCTGGGGAACCTCAGTTGTGTCCCCAGATCTACTACCAGCTGCCAAGCATCTGCAGATGATAACATACTTGACCTTACTCTGTTCTGTTTTT
The DNA here is from genome assembly GCA_963585895.1 of Sepioteuthis lessoniana. Lineage (NCBI taxonomy): Eukaryota > Metazoa > Mollusca > Cephalopoda > Myopsida > Loliginidae > Sepioteuthis > Sepioteuthis lessoniana. The sequence continues at coordinate 52,730,755 of OY757915.1, forward strand.
CCGCTCGTGCTCCCTCTTTAATGAAGATAATCCGATCTATTTTCCTGCGTGGTTGGTATTTACTCTCACTTACAGCGTCGGTCACTTTACTAGCGATTGCTCTGAAGACTTAGGTCGTGTCACCAACGATAACGACCGTCCCCAAACGCTTTATGACAACTACTAAGGATGTGCTGTAAAGAACCTATCCTTGAACACAGCTGGTAACCAGGAGTCTCACTCTTTCCCCATATCTGTAAGTTGGATGGGCTCGGCAAGATATCATACACTGACTGAATCATGAACCGAACCTCGCTGAAGTCTGATCGCCATAACTGCTGCCAGGTAATTTTCTTTTTTCGTCTTAGTTTATCTTGGAACTCTGATATTTGTCTGGTACACAACATACACCTAAGTTTGGCTCAAGGCCTTTTTAGAATTGGGTGCAGGGCTGTTGCCCACTTACGCTCGGCGAGTTCAAAAATGTCTTGGGATCCGTCAGCAAGGACGTCAACAAAGACGTCTCATGTGCCAGGCGATAAACCGAGCCCTGCCTGAGCTTGTGAGAGCCAGGGAGGCGATTCCCTGAAACCGAAGGAGTGTCTATCTTTGCCGCAAAACACGAATGCTGGGCTGCCTCGACCGATAGCCACAGAAGCCAAGACACATCTGACCTGATCCGTGTATCAGGTAACACGGCCGGCTGAAGTGCATCCCTGCCCAAGGGTCCAAAAGTCAATACAGACCTTGTTATCTTTGAATCAAAGCCTTGACGCCCTTTACGTCTTTATAGTTTCCTACTTTGATTAATTTTTTCTTTAAATAAATATTCTGCAAAAATATTAATCAGTACAATAATACACAATCAATAGAAAAGCTAAATTTATCTTTCCCGATAAGCCACGATAAACCTCGATAAAGTAAATAAATTTTCCTTTTAAAAAATAAATGAATAAATAAAATGGCTCTTTTTATCATTATTATGGACCATATGGTCGTATTGTAATGCAGCTATGAGGGTAGTAATAATAATTGTAGCAACAAATCACGCTTTTCGTTTTTTTTTTCATTTCAAATCCAACAATAAAGTTTATTAAAATGACATAGTACAATAATACTTAATAAACTATAAATTTTTCTTCTTTGTCCATCGTAAACGATAAGAACCATCTTATCAACCATATGATTGATGAAGGCATCCGTGAGTGATAGATAGCTAATGAGACCAATCTGTGCGCGGAAGAGTCTTGGTCAGTAAGAACAAGGAATAGTGGTGGCAGGGGTTGATATGACAGTGCCTTTTCTAAGTTTCCTGCGCAGCTCAGTTGCTGCGTATCTTCTGGTTTCACAGATTTTCGCTCCACGTCTGACAACTGCACGCCACTTGTCACTGTCTTATGCCAGGAATTCCAGGCAATTAGGGGCGATACCAAAAGATTTCATGGAGACCTTCAGTGTGCACCAGTGTGACCCTGAGCGTTTTTTCTGGCCTCTTTGGGAGCGCTTGCCTTGAGACAGTTCGCCCTTGAGCAGTTTCTTTGGGAGGCGGTGATCTTTCATGCGGACAAAATGATCGGCCCAAACGAAACTGTGATTGCATCACGATGATGTAGATGCTGGGAAGAGAAGCCTTAGTTAAAACTTCGGTGTCGGGGATGTGTTTTTGCCAAGTGATGCCGAGAATCTTCCTCAGAAAGGTCGTGTGAAAGAGGTTTAGCTTTTTGTAGTAGTATTCAGTGTATAGTCGTTAGAGAACAGAAACTCGTTGACGATATCAATCTTCACCTTGATCTTTGCTTGGAGCCTTCTGAGGTTGGAGAAAGAGCTGTTTGTGCGGTATGGAATGTCATTCCATTATCCATTCATTTTTAGATGCTGATACAATGAATATTGATATGCTTTCTTTTCTTTTTTATATAAATAGTTTATTAGTAGTATTTCAGTCGCTGAGTCCTTATCTTGGGATTTTTTTTGTTCATAGGCAACGAATTGTAATTCCCGCCTAATATTTTTTCGCTGCTGGCTGGGCTGGAACACATAAGAACACGTTATAATGAAAAGTTTCTTTCTTTTTTTTCAACCTACTAGGTTGTTGTAATTTTTTTTTTTTTTTAAATAGCTGTTGATGCGGAATCACCTACTAATGGACTCAACCACTTTCTATAACAGAAGTCAGTCTAGATCCGGAAGCTAACCTCGCCCCCGCGCGATTATGCGAAGTAGCTTACCGTCCTATGTTCTTGTAACCATTCTTTGTTCTTGTAAATATATACCTATACTATAACCGTGGTGTTCTGTTCTCTTTGTGACCCCTTCCAGGGCCATAACACTGGCGACAAGGTATTCGAACCCATAATACTTGCATTCGAACCCATAATACTTGCATTCGAACCCATAATACTTGCAGATCAAAAATACGGACTCACGCAGGAACCACAAGTCCAACCTTAACACGGACACTTCAAAAATTCGAAACTGCATACCCACGAAAAATTCGTCATAACACCGACGAACGTGGATTCAAACATTACAGAAGTATCAGGTCTCAACAAGCCAACTAAGAACGAGCGTCACCTTTAATATCTGGGAACTAATTGCGAACCCAAGGGGAAAACCAAGTACAGCATTTGTTTTCAATAATAACTCTGAATGCTTTTTTTTCTTTTCTCTCTGTTTGTCAACTACAAACAGTTAATATTCAGAGCAATTTCGGGTCGCGAACAAAATTTTCTTATTTTAAAGAAAAGATCAGTACCGCTTACAAAGTACTATCCTCACAGCATTGCAACTAAACAAATTGTAAGTACAACGTTTATTTGTTGTTTTGGATGGTGAAACTAATTACCATTTCTCCACCCCCTAAAATCGTTCCAACGTAAATATCGGGAAATAAATTACTGTTCAACCCCACCCCATCCCGTGTTGTACTTTTCAAAAGGGAAAAATCGGCCAAACCGAAAATCTTAAAAGTCCGTCAAACCGACCACGGCTAAATCTTGAAAACTCAAAAAAAAAAAAAAAAAAGATAAAAAAAAAGCATTGATAAAAAAGAATCTCTACATTTCTTTTTATTGGAAGAAATAGAGAAAAAAATGCATCTTTTAGATTTTGGACTAACCAAGCAAAATGTAAGAACTACAGGCGGCTATGACAAAGTTGGTAAAACTACAGATTAAAGAACAACAGTAACGCACTGAGGAACAACATGAAAAATGGGGAAAAAACAAGAACTACTATTAGATCGACACCAACGCGCTGAGGAATTACAGTTCGAACACTACAAATAATTATCCGAGCGTCAATAGCGTACGGAGGAATTGCTGGCACAAATCTTAAAGAACAATGCGCATACAGATAACGATACCACATTTTCTCAAGATTCAATATGGAACGCCATTGACAATTTTCACTATGAACAGGAAGAAGATAAGTCGTTCGCGGCATACTATAGGAGCTACAAAGACTTCTTTAGTATTGACTGCAAGAACTGGTCTGATCAGAAGAAGACCCGCCTACTATTACGCAAGCTCGAGACAACTGAACATAATAAATTCGTGTATTTCATTTTGCCACGAAAAACCTCGGAGCTATCGTTCGACGAGACGGCGAAACTCCTAACTGAATTGTTCAGCCCAAAAACCTCTCTCTTTCACAAGAGGTGGAAATGCATGAACCTGACAAAAAATGGCGAAGATGATTTTGCAACGTACGCAGCTGGAGTGAATAAACACTGCGACGAATATAAATTATCGGAGTTAACGGCGGACAACTTCAAGTGCCTAGTGTTTGCACAGGGACTTTTACTTCTGGTAGAGATGTAGAAATTAGACGGCGCGTTTTAACTAAGTTAGAAAGTGAACCAAGTCTAACTTTCCAAAAACTAACGGAAGATTGTCAAAAAATTGAAATTATTAAAAAAGACTCTAAAGATATCGAATCTGGCATTTCGTACATAAAAAGAGTAGTCAAACAAACCAAGACTTACAAAACAAATTAAAATACAGGATAGAAAAAACTATCACATATATCCTCGCAAATCTGACGACAAATTCGAAAAAAGAAAAATTCCTAGTCCCTGCTACATACGCGGAGACATTTATTGGGTAAAGGATTTCCCATACTTAGCCAAAAATGCTTAGTATGTAAAAAATCGGACACAAATGTTTCCATTGCAGGAACAAAAATCATAAAAGCCGAGTGCGCCTAACAAAAACTGTAGATATCCAAGAAGAAAGCCTACGGAAATATGCAACAGTTAAAAAATTCTTGGCAAGGATATCAAATTCCAATTGGATTCAAGATCAGATCAAACAATTCCGAATTTCAACACTTGGAAGAAATTACAAAAGCCCACAATGTTAAGATCCCATAAAACAGCAAAGGCCGTTAACGCACACAAATCAATCTTGAGGGAGAAATGACTACCAATGTTACTTTGCTGGGTAAAACAAAGAAATTAAAAATGTACGTGCTCAAAAAACCTATTCGGTTCAGACTGGATGCACGAATTCAATTTATGGGACTTGCCTATATCTTCATTCTGCAGAAAAGTAGAATCGTGTTCATTGGCAACAGAAAATTTAATCTTTAAACTAAAAAAGGAATTCGCAGAAGTATTCACTCCTGGCCTTTGGAAATGTACGAAAGTGGCCGCAGAACTAAAATTAAAGCAAATCATGCAACCAGTTTTCATAAGAAAACGTAACGTGCCATTTGCGTCCCTAGACAAAATAAACCAGGAGTTGGATAGACTAGAAAATGTCGGGATCCTATCAAAAACAGAATACAACCAATAGGCTGCCCCCTTAGTCTGTATTAAAAAGAAATCAGGGGAAATCCGTGTTTGTGCTGACTTCTCGATTGGTTTGAATGCGGCCTTAGAGGATCAGTCCCAAGGAAGTATTCACTAAACTGAACGGCGGCAGCTTTTTTTTCGAAAATCGATTTAAGCGACGCTTACCTGCAAATCCCAGTCAACAATGACAGCGCTAATCTTCTCTGTATCAACGCCCATTGAGGTCTTTACCGATACGAAAGACTTGCGTTTGGGATCAAGGTCGCACCCGCTATTTTTCAGCAGGTCATGGGCACCATGCTGGGCGGCCTTGATTTTGCCATTGTATACCTGGACGACATTGTTATAGCTAGTAGAAACAGGGAACAACATACAGACCATATCTACCAAGTATTCAATCGATTACAAGACTATGGTTTCCAAATCAAGGAAAATAAATGCGAATTCTTCCTACAAAGAATAAAATATTTAGGGCACATCATAGATAAAGATGGCAGACGCTCAGACCCAGACAGAGTTACTGCCATAAAGGATATGCCGGCACCGGAAAATACAATACAATTACAAAGTTTTTAGGTCACGCAAACTATTACCAAAGCTTTATCCCTAAAATGCACGAGCTGCGGGCACCAGTAAACCAGCTACTAAAAAAGGATAAACGTTGGGAGTGGACGACTGAATTCCAGGCAGCATTTGAGGAAATTAAAAAATCCTAACCTCAAACCTTTTCTTCTCACACTTTAACCCGGAACTAGACATAATAGTTGCTAGCGACACTAATCCGTACGGCATAGGCGCATGCCAGGTGGTTCGAAACAGCCAATCGCTTTCGCATCCAGAACACTGCTTCTAGCTGAAAAACACTATTCTCAGATAGAGAAGGAGTTAGCATTATCTATGGTGTTTTAAAATTTCACCGTTACCAATACAGTAGGCATTTTACACTGCAAACAGACCATAAGCCGTTAATAACCATTTGGGGTCAAAAAAAAGGACTTCCTACATTCACTGCAAACCGGTTGTTAAGATGGGAAACTATTCAATTGAATTATGACTTCAAATTAAAATTTCTCTCCTCAAAACAAATCGCACACGCGGATGGTCTGTCGAGATTAATTCCTACCCAAAAGGAACTCCTCGAGGACTTGGTAATCGCTACGCTACGCATAGATAACGAAATTAAAACAATGATCAACAACACAATCCGCGAACTACAGGTAACTCTTCTAGAGATAAAGACAGAAGCCGTGAATGACGAATTCATTAAAATTACAAAGCAGAAATTACCACGAGAAGATGTCACTTCAGATATTTATTCTGTTTGCGACGACGTGCTGCTTTATAGTGAAAGAGTCACTATCCCCAAAACTCTTCAAAAAAAATATTAAAGGATTTCTACATGGACCATCCAGGCACCAACAGGATGAAAAGCCTAATGCGAAGTTTCGTCTATTGGTCATCCATGGATCAAGATATCACCAGTATGGTTAAAATATGTAAAGGTTGTACCTTGGCTGCTAAGACACCGCCCATTACTCCCAAACCCTGGCCTAAATCCACACAACTGTGGTCCAGGATTCACATAGATTACGCAGGATCATTAGAGGATTTTTATTATTTAACAGTGGTAGATAGCTATTCTATATAGCCTGAGGTCCTAAGATGTAGGAAACCTGCCACAGTGACAACCATTAATTTCCTACATGAGTTGTTAGTCCGTTTTGGTGTTGTGGATTGTCTGGTTAGTGACAATGCCATCCAGTTCACTTCGTCAGAGTTCAAGGAATTCTGCGAAACCTACCAAATTAAACACATTACGACCCCACAGTACCACCCCAGATGCAAGGGACAAGTCAAACGCTTCGTGGACACGCTAAAAAGGGCATTAAAGAAAGCTTATGGCTCGCCTACGGAAAAGTCCCTTCGACAATTCTCCAGGTCTACAGGATCACGGCAAACCCTAACATACCAGAAGCCCGATCCCCACCAGAAGCCATGTTGGTCGAAATATTAGATCAGTGTTCGAAAAACTGCAACCAAAACAGACCTTACAAAACAGAACCTCTACTGTACCACTCAAACGATTCAACCTTGGTGACAAAGTCTACTTCAAACACATCAGAAACAACGTTTACTTTTAGGAACTGGGAACGATAACCCAAAGAATCGGTAATGTCACATACATAATCCAGGGCCCAAAATTCGAGCATAAGAGACACCTCAACCAAATCAGGAAACACACCACCGAGGACTTATGGATCTGCAGCAAGAGGAAGTAGAGGAAATTGACTCTGTCAATTTGATATCGAACCTCCGCAAACCATGCCAGAACCACGACGCTCTGGTAGGAAAAGTAAATTTACGGACCCTCTTTTGGTCTGCCCAAAGAAAAAGCGATACTGATTTCATCTGTCGGAGTAATCAGCTTGGGAGGAAGGTGTTATGGCGGAATCATCTACTAATGGACTCAACCACTCTCCATAATACTGGAAGACGCAGCAATACAAAGTCAGTCTACCTCCTTATTTTTTGGATTTACGTATTTTTTGCTTGAGAAAAGTAAGTGAATTTTGTTGAATATTATTTTTATTGTTACCATCAAATTTGTTATTGCTTTGCGACCCCCCACTCAAACAATTATTATTGTTGTTTGATTTTGAGGAGGGTCAAAGCTTGACTCGACTTCTTGTTTGTTTAAAAAAAAACGACCGCCATTTTTGTATCGGACCATTCGCTGTTTTCTGCATTTCAAAGTCGTCTTGCCTGCTTTCATTTAAATTATTCGAATCCATCTCCTCCAAGTTGTGTCCTACAACTATGGTGGAGCATAATTCACAAAATTCACCCATCGACATTTTTGAATCGAGACCCTCCCCAATGCCGGAAGAAGTACCATACGATCTTTCTTCTTCCTCATCAAATACAATTCCACCGGCCCAAAACCTCAAGTAACAACTGTCTCTTGGTCGTCACATTGTGTGAATAAAAAATCAGCAAGTAACTATGAAAGGGACAGGGTCGAAAAATATGCTAACTACTTTAAAGATGGCGAAATACCTGAGTTGGTCCAAGCTGTGGAACCGAAGACCCTGTCCTTCGTAGTCATGGATCTAAAGACCAAGAGACCTGCTGAATTAAAGAAGGAAACCTCCGAGGACTTTCTAAAAATTGCAAACATCCCAGGTAAATATTTTTGTCGCAGGAGCTTCGCTACCTGGGATGTTCTGCTTCCCTCAGAGGAAGTAGCCAAAAAGCTGGCCGGTGGTAATATCACCACACGTTTCTTCCGGCTTCAAATGGAATATCGAGGCAAACGTAGGATCAAGGTCACCGTGTGCAATGTTTCAATGCAACTAAGTGGTGACGTCCTCATATATGGTGACGTATATATAGCGGCGTGGAACAAGTCACCCAGATAATATCCAATAGCGGAACAGCATACAGTGACTACGTTTTCATCATGTGCCTCAATAGGGGAGGGTTTAAAAATATCTCATATCATTAAATATCGGGATCAATCGATGATGGTTGTCGTTGAGGGCCGGAAAACTTCATGTTGGAATTGCAAAAAAATTGGCCATTTCTCCAGAACCTGCCCTCAAAAAATAACCACTACCACAACAATGACTACTACTACTACTACTACTACTGCTCTAGAGACTTCGCCTGCTACCACAATCAGAACGACAGCGACAGATACAACGACAACACCTACAATAAAAAATATCCAAGCCCACCGCAACAAAAAAGATGAGGAAGGGTGGACCCAGGTAAAAGAGGAAAAAATAAAAAAATCATCCCCAACTAAACGAATATCATCAACTGCAGAAGTCACAACAATTGCACCCAATACGACAATAACACCCAATACGACAATAGCAGCAGCAGAAACAATTCAGACACCTTCAAAAAAGAAAAAGAAAAATCAACAAAAACAACCTGAGGAGATGGAAACATCGACTAGCTTGAAAAGGAGAAAGGACAGTGGTGATTCAGATAAAGAGGGGGAGAAAAAAAACAGTGCAAAAAAATTTCATCCACTCCGAAACCTGAAAAACAACCACTCACGGAAAAACATGAAAAAACCCCAGCAACCTATGCCTCTTCAACCCCAGCGACCAGCACAAAACATACAACCTCAACCCCAACGCCCAGCACAACTCATGCAACTTCATTTGACACATCCAAAACATTCACCAGCCCAACATATGCAAAATGAACTCTCCCTATCACCAACTCTTCTCTCTCTCTCTCTCTTCGCTCGCCACTCCCAGGTTGTTTTCTCGATCTCGCTCAGTAAACCGAATTGGATCATCACCATCATCATCACCAATGCACCAAAGAACACAATCGGAATCAAATGAATCTCGACAGCCATTGCTCGGAATTACCTTATGCGCTGAAACCACATCATCACAGACCACAGATCACTAGATAAAGACAGTTTTAAAACCATTATCATCGATAAAAACCATAAACAGGAAAACATTTGTAATCTATATTTGTTTAGGGGTGCACCCATGGTGACCACCTTTGTTCGCATGGCTAGTAACCGTACAAGGGAGCTGTGGTGCTGCCTTCAGGAAGACAGTCATGCAGATATAAGGTTGGCGGAATTGGAGCACCCGTCGCTCAAAAAATGTCTTCTTTTTGTTCGGGCCAGGTCTCGATTTATATTCACCCATCTTTTTATTGGGCCCTACAACTGAAGTACCCCATGGATGTCGGTGGAATTTCCAGGTACGGCCGAGTTACTACTGAACTCGGTACCGGCTCCCTGTGTCAGGCCGTAGGCATCCTCATCCCGGAGGATTTCCGGCTCGTAGTCGACACTGTGTGAGGTAAATGGGTCTGATTGCTTTAAACCTTGCCACGTTGAATGAGAGGGGACTGAGGGATTCAAGCAAGTGTGCGCGCTTGCTTGATAAACTCAAGAACCTTAGATTAGATGTCGCTGCAGTGCAAGAGACTCACTTTATTTGCACTGTAGACTCTCGTGTGCTGGAAAGCGATTTTAACGTTTTCTCAACATACGGCAGCCGCACCAGCACTTTGCTAGTTGGACGCAGCCTCGATGGTGATGTTGACGTTGTTTTTGCAGGTGACGGGGGCCGACTGGTTGTGGCTGATGTTACCGTTAAAAGTTTCAAGTTCCGTCTGGTTGTGGTTTATACGCCCAATTTCGCTGCAGAGAGGAATTTTTTTTTTTTGTCGGTTAGCGCCGTTCCCAGACGATTCGAAGCGGCTAGTCTTACAGGGTGATTGGAATGCGATCCTTGATCCCAAGATAGATAAGGTCGGGCGGGGAGCTAGTAGTTTGGGAAGGTGTGAAAGCAGCCTTGTCGGCCTAAAGACTCATCATGACTTGGTCGACAGGTTTCGTGTGGATCAACCTGGGCAGGAGATGTGGACGTGGCTAGATAGCTCGCCCTCTGCCAAAGTAGGTTCCTACTTGGACAGAGTGTTAGTGAGAAGAGCTGATAGTGATTTCGTTAGTTGTCCTACGTTCCACTTGATAGCGTGGACTGACCATAAACTTGTTAGGGTCAGTCTGCAGTAAGCTAATAGGCCTAGTCTGGCTGGCTACTGGAAGTTCAATAGCTCCTTACTGGAGATACGCAACTTCCGGGACCGGCTGGAATACCCAATTAAGCGGGCGCTAGTGAGGGCAGTTACCGGGAATAGGTGGTGGGTTTCTCTTAAACATAGGATTAGAGATTTCGCCACCAAGTACATTTGACAGCTCAACCTAGATAGGACCAAGGAGGCGAAATCTATAGAAGATAGACTTTCTCGAACGGTGGCTGGAGAGGGAATACCTAACCGTAGAGTTAGCTCAGAGGGGCCTTGACCGTATGACTAGCGAGCACTACAAGGGATTCGTTAGATCTAGGTTAAAAAGAGTTCTCAACGAAGCTGTAGAATCGAACGCAACTGCGCTTGAGGAAGAAGTGTGAAGGTTTCCCGATCGGTATATCGATTCCGTCAAGTCCCCGAATGGGCGCGTGCTGCGAGCGAATCGTGAGGCTCACTTTCGAGATCGTTTTGCCCGCTGTCCTGATCCCCCCTTCAGGAGTTTCGCAGCTATCTTGCTGACTTCCCGAGTGTATGATTCGTGATTCGTTGAAGCAGGTCGGCCTCAACAAGTCACCAGGGCTAGATGGTTTGCCCTACGAAGTGTACTTGAAGCTGCCGCACATGTTTGTGCCTATTCTGACTGATATGTTCAACCATTAGTTCGCCCAGGGAGCCATCCCTGGTAGTGTTACCAAGGGCGTGATCACATTGCTGAAGAAAGGTGGCAGGCATGTTTGGGAGGGGTTAGATGATTACAGGCCCATAACTCTGCTTAACAAAGAGTTAACGATTTTGGTCCGGGTCTTAGTGAATCGTTTACAGCTTGTAATCAGCGATCTGATCTGCACTTGATTCGCGAGGTCCATGAAGGGATAGAAGACGGCACGGAAGCTGCGTTGATCAGTTTAGATCAGTACAAGGCCTTCGATAGGGTTGACCATCGGTTTTTGGCGACTGTTTTGGAAACTTCTAGATTCCAACCGGAGTTCTGCAGATGGATTAACATGATGTACCACAACCCTCAGGCAGTGGTGCAGGTGAACAGAAGGCGTTCGTGACGGCGTTTGCGATCGAGTGTTCGGTCCGGCAGGGCTGCCCCCTGTTCTCTTCTTTAAGTCCTTGCTTTGGAACCCTTGCTCCATAGGCTTAGGGATGAGGGGACGAACCCGGCCTTGCGCGGTCTCCCTTTTGCTGGCCCTCTTACGGCAAGGGTTTCTGCGTTCGCCGATGATATCACAGTGTTTGTATCCCGCCGCGTGAATATAGAGGCCGTGAAGAAGGCGGTTGGTGATTACGAGCGGATAGCAGGAGCCAAGGTCAATTTTGTCAAAAGCGAAGGTTTGCGGCTCGGTGCTTGGAGGGGTAGCGATACCCTTCCAGGGCCCTTCCGCTGGAGTGACGGACACGTCCGCATCCTCGGGGTGTAGTCCGGGCCTGACCTCCAACTGGAGCGAAATTGGTCGGAAGTACAAGCTAAGGAGAATGCTCAGGTGGGAATCTGGCTTTCAAGGAGGTTGTCCTTAAATGGCAGGGCGGAGGCTTGCGCCTCGATCCTTTACCGATTGGCCGTACTTCCACTACCTAAGGCACGTAGGCTGGCGCTTCAATTATCCCTCACCAGATTGCTCTGGTGAGGCGGAAGGTATATGGTCCGTAGACAGGCCTGCATCCAACCTACGCGCAACGGGGTTTGGGTATGCCTGATCTGGAGAGCCACTGGTTTGCTTAAAGACTTGCATACTTGGGCCGATCCTTGACGGGGGACGCAGTGTGGAGACAAAAGGCGAGTCGGACTTTTCCTCGCCTCCAGTCAGATCCAAAAGCTGAAGGTCGGCGTAGGCCGATGAACGAAGCACTGTTTGTCCGCGAGTGTCGAACGGCCCTTCGTAACCTTCTTGGGTCCAGTGACCTTTCACGGCCTCGAAAGGAACTATATCGGGAGCTAGTGGTAGGTTCCGCCTCGGACCCTCTTAGAGAGCGGGGTGGCTGGACGGCGGAGGAGATCTGCTCTCACTGGAATTGAGGCGCCAGGTTCGAGCTTCTTGAACAACTCCGAGTTCTCGCTCACCTGGCGACTTGCACGGAATGCGTTACACCATCTCGGCTTGAACTTCAGAGCGAGCCAGGCAGACATGCCCAATTGTTCTTGCAGCGGCAGTGGTTTGGAAGAAACGGCTGAGTACGCCTTCGACTACTGCGAGCGAGTTCGTCTGTTCTCGGATCACGTCGGGGAGTGGTCGGCTCGCATCGAACCCAAGCAGCTCCTTCTGCTCGATGTTGGTTACGTCGTCGACAACGTTCTTCCTCCGTTTCAGGGTGAGAAGCGTGTGTTGTTTCTCGCGATCTTAGCTGTAGTTGTAGACGACGCGAAAGAAGGGATTGTATGACGATGCAAGATTTTCTCATCGTGATCTGGTTTTGTATTTTAGGCATCAGCTTGGGATCAAAATCAGATGCGATAGAAAACGCTTGGATCGCATAACATTCGACAAAACGTGGGTGAATGCAGCACGCCTAGTCGTAAGAAATGGGACAATGTTGGAGTCATCCTTCCCTCCTCTGCCTGCTCATGGCGTCTACGGTACCGGTCCTTCGGGACCCCACCCTGCGTAAGTAGGATAAGCTTTTTTCCCCCTCGAAGCCTGGTTAGCAGTATGTTGTGAGTCATCGTCCCCGTCATCTAGTGGCTAGTCTCCAAGATCTTCCCCATCCCCATTAATTTTGTACCTCAATCTCCAGCACGCTTTTGCTGAAGATCTTGGAATTTCACATGTATATAATTCATATCATTCGTCATTAACTACCCAACCCTGTATTTTTTGCCCCATTAGGCTAGGATCCCTCTCCTATCTAGGGTAGGTCAGGCTTGTTTTCGGTGTTTTCGGACACCAGAAAACAGTCGGCCTCCATTTCGTAGACGGGGCATCCAAATGGGGAATTTTTTCCTTCATTTTCACATTTTTCGTTTCGGGGTTTTTCTCCCATTCCCATCATACAAAGTTTATAGTTTATAAATCATAAATTGTAAATAAAATCCGGGGTTATAAGTAGGTCTTTTCACAGAGCAAATGTGACATTCTGGTAGTCGCAGCGCGCACGGAGATGGATGACTGGTTATATATTGTACTGTTGAAAGGGTTGGCGAATGTGGCTTGCTAGGTTCCCATAGTATTCTTAGAAAAAGCATGACCGCCCCCTTTCCATTCCCCATAAAACTCCAAGGCCTTGAGCCTTCCTTGTATTGAAGGAAATAAAGTCAGTCTAGATCCGAAAGCTAACCTTGCCCCCGCGCGGTTATGCGAACTAGCTTACCGTCCTATGTTCTGGTAACCATCCTTTGTTCTATAAATATATACCTATACTCTAATCGTGGTGTTCTGTTCTCTTTGTGAGCCCTTCCAAGGCCAAAACAATAATTTTGAGGGGTTACTTCTCCATGATTTTTATTATATTATTCTTTTATCAGTTCAATGATTTAACACAATTTTCTAATCACTGGAGTAAGGGATCTTTGGGAAATTTTTACCTTGGACCGTATTGTCACATTTAACTGTTTTTTAGGTAAAAGTTTGCAAAAGGCATTATTGAGAAGTCGCACCGACAGCATGGATTGCCCTGACTATCTCTCCCCCACTCTCTCTTCCTATCATCCACCGTTTCCGGCTGGTCCTTCAAACTACATCCTGTGTCCGCAGAGAACTGATGTATAAGTTCTTACTGGTTGGCTGACACTGGCAGGTCCATAGGCCTATATTGACATCACTTTCAGTAGATGAGATATCACTGCCGAGGTATGTTAACTTCTCTACTATTTTTAGAGATTTGCCATTTAAAGTGAAAATGTTTCTTTTTCGTTTAAAACACATCAAATCTGTTTTATTTGCGTACACACGGGGCCAATGCTTCCTGCTGCTTGTTCTAGGTTATGAAGAAGAGATTCAGCTTCAGCAGGTATATTTACGAGAAGTGCTAGATAATCTGCGTAGTCTACGTCTGTTATACTTTCTGCAGGATATCGTCTGCTTTTTACCTTTTTAGTGGAAAGCCATTTTCTTTTATTAGATATATTATAAAAATTTATTCCTAACAAGGAAACAAATCGACCACGTGTGGCATTTAATTTTGGCCATAGTGAGAAAAGCAGTAGTAATCCCTGACAATACGCCACCAAAAAGTTACTTCCCGCTATTTCTCGATAACTACAACAAAATCTTTTGTACTAACTTGAGAACCAGACTGTTAGGGCAGGAAAAAATAGCCAGCAGAGGTTTTGTCACTCGCTTCTTGAAAACCCGATAAGCATTCTAAAAGACAAGAAGCTTCCCGAGAAATTCTACGAAAGTCGACTTTAGTGAAATTTACCTGAGTAAACTAATAGAAAATTCGACCAGAGAATTCTGCTGAAAAGATAACTTTACCAAAGACTCAATTAAAATTAAATGAAAACTAAGAAGATTTAATTAAAACCAACGGAAAGATATAATTCAACCCGAGAATTCTGCCGAAAGACAACTTTACAGAAAACTCAAAATTAAATGAAAATTGAAACTCAAGAAGAAATACTTAAATTCAAAGAACTTTGTTTTCCGGACACTTACTCAGATAAGTCCCACAAATTACACAAAATTTGCAAAGCTTTATCTTTTCCCTCCGTTTGAATTTTATGATTTGATATTTTTTTATACAGATTTTTTCTAAAACTTTATTGTCTGTTTTATCTTTTTAAATTAGTATCCGAGCAAGAAAACTGCAGAGTTTACCGTTTAAAATTACGCATTAAAGCCCCCTAAAAATATTATCCCATTAAATATCAAAATTGTCTCGTGTCATCTTCTTCATTTTCAATTTTATCTTTTCAAAATTTCTTTTACATTGCAAATTTTACTTAAATTCTTTTCCTATCAATGATCGAAGTACCTTGACGAGGCAGATTATAAACAAGTATGGCGCTAATGTATCTCCTTGTAAAACTCCAGCGCCAATGTCGAAGATGTTGGAGTCACCGTTCGGTGAGCAAACCACTGCTTTCCTACTTTTTAAAGCATCATTATAGAAGTAAAAATTTCTTTGGGAAGACCATATCCTAGTAGTGTTAAGCAAGCCCATACAATTTTCCACGCGTAGGTTGCAGAAGGTTTGTTAAGATTTAAAGCGTGGTAAAGAACACACAAACCACCAGATGATAATGCAGATAAGTGTATTAAATTAACAAAAGAATATACAATAAAGTAGTTGTTAACTTAAATGATGTCTGTGACTAAACTTATCTGCAGAAGTTCATGTGTAATGTTATCATCATCAGACAGACTCTGGTATTGCTTCGAATGTCGCGTGGAGCCATTCCGTTCAGGTCTGCTTACAGTCGTTGTTGTTCCAAGAGTAAAACTATATTCTCATAAATCGAAAAGGGCGCTAATCGGCAGAAGGATGGTGATTTACCAACTTCAGTCCCATTAAATCAACGGTAGATAATCAGACCAGTATGTTTTTTTATTAAAAAGTCTTAAAAATTTCCTGCTTTAAGTGTAATGCTTGCAAAAACTTGAGATCTCCAAAATATACAACACGACGAAAAACGGTCCAGAGACGAACACTGGCTTTTACAGGTTTAACTTTTGCGGATTTGATTAAGCGCAAGTTTACTATCAATGTGCAGTCTATTGTGGAGAATTGTAGACAATCTATGAAGACTAAAAATATAAATAAAACTCTGAAAGATTTTGTATAAAATATATATTATTAATCTTTTTCACAACCGTAAATTTGTGCCTTCACAAATTTATTATAAAAAGTTAAATTATGCAAAACTCTCTGTGTATAAACTTTGTTAGGGTACTACATCCTTTTCCTTTTGTACAAGCTAGCCTAAATCACGTATAATGTTTCGTTCCTCTCTGCTCTTTACTTTGGCGAATGTCGAAGATCGATGTGGTAGATTTTTAAAATAAATTTACAACGCGAGATAACCCAAAATATAACAAATCAGGATATCATGAGTTACTTCCCTTAAATAATACATTTTCTAAAGCAATCCTTGATATACTACTACTGGTAAAAATGATGGAATTAGCATATTCACTTATTTTATTTATTTATTTATTTATTTTTTTCATTAAGCGATCTAATAACACATAAGCTGCAAAACACTTTTCTTCATTTGCTGAATATTTTGGTTTCATAAGCTATTCGATTAAATTAGATTAAATTATTTAAATTAATGATATATTTTTCCAAGCCACGCAACCGAAAATAATATGCAATGGCCTAAATGTTGTGGGAAAATTACACTGGTTTACAAAGAAATTGAGGCAAGCACAAAAATACCCGTTTTAACCTAATTTGAGGGTACTGAATTCAAATTTGAAATCCGTTTTTACTCATCACCTCTAGTTTTTTTTAGATATGCATTGTGTGCATTTTGTGCATATACGGTACATAAAGGCGTATATGAATTCAAGGTTAATTCTAATATTGTGAGACTTATGGATATTTGTCGCTGCCTCCCACCAGACAGGACTTGACACAAGGTCAAAAGCCCGAAGGCCGATTAAAGCGGGGATAAAGGGGAGGGGAAGGTCATTGACCCACTAAGTGCAATGTGGCTCTAATGAGTCAAGCAGTATCACGGACCTAAAATGTAGATCCGGGCACGTATGCCAGAATATAGCTTGAACTAGACATCGAGGTCTAGTGCTATACAAGGAGTGCAGGGGGGGGACAAAAAAAGCAGCTCGCCCACCCGAGGGTGGCCCAACCGAAGTTGGGGGCCTTTCGGCCTCGAATCTGCCATTGTTTGATACCCCATCCGACACGAATGCCAGACGGCCCAGCTAAAAGGCCGGGGAAGTAATATTGTGAGACTAAAGGCCGGGGGAGTAATATTGTGAGACTTATGGCTTATTTTTTAGTTATTATAAACTAAATGTAAGTGATAACATTACATTATATATATATATATATATAGTTATATATCAAGACGGATTTTGACAGTTAAGGTAGCAGGTCTCAATCCACACTCTGGCAGTCATTGGAAGAGATTGTCTCGCAGGCGGCGCAGGAGGTTGGTGTCCCTCAACTATCATGTTACGCATCTTTTGGGTTACTAAATATTAGTATTACGTTTTCAAATGCACATTTAGTTTTACTTTGTTATATTTTCAGATTCTCCAATGGCTTCAAGCACGTCAAAATGTCGAAGATGCCTCAACAAGGCCAATTCTTTCTGCTACGTGTGTGGGGACTTCACAACAGTTGCACAGCGTCGAACCATCACTTCCCTCCTCAGAACCGCCTACTTTCACTATTTTGACTGTAAAATTGGTGATCAGGACAAGTCTTGGGCTCCACACATCTGTTGTAAACCCTGCTACAATGGACTAACTGCATGGTTTAATGGCAAGAAAGCGGCTGTCAACTTTGCTGTCCCGATGGTTCGGAGAGAGCCGCGAAACCACGCAGATGATTGTTATTTTTGTCTAACTAATATAACTGGTTTCAATGCATCTTCTAGGAAAAAGATCAAATATCCCAACCTTCGATCTGCTATGAGACCCGTTTCCCATTCAGATGATCTTCCTGTACCCACACCTCCAGTAAATAAGGATCTTCTTTCCTCATCAGATGAAGAAATGCCTTCCAGGGAGGATTCTGCCGAGTCAATATCTTTGGAAGATATTGAGTCTACATATTCAGGAACAAGTGGCAATGAGCCACACTGGATCACGCAAGAAGACCTGAATGATCTTGCTCGTGATTTTTATATGTTAAAACAGCAGTCAGAGCTTCTCGGCTTAAACAGTGGAACCTAGTCTAGGAAGATGTAAGGATCACCAGTTTCAGGAATCGGAACAAATAAGGTCATTGGTCTTCTTATGGGTATGCAAGCGGGCTTCACAAAGTACTGTTGTTTTCTGTCTCTGGGATAGTCGAGCTGTATCCCAGCATTACAAGCAGAGAGACTGGGGGTCTAGAAGCACTTTTGTTCCTGGCGAACACAGCCTTAAGGAGAATCCTCTGGTGGACATGAATAAGGTGCTTCTTCTTCCTCCTCTTCACATCAAGCTTGGTTTGATGAAGAATTTCGTGAAGGCGTTGCACAAAAATGGTGCTGCCTTCCAACACTTGTCTACTGTGTCCCAGGTCTTAGTGCTGCTAAGCATCTTTGTCGGACCTCAGATCCGAGAAGTGCTGAAGGATACTGATTTTGTGGAGCTTCTTAACTTAAAGGAACTGAGAGCATGAGAAGCATTCAAGTCAGTCTGTAGTGGCTTCCTTGGTAATTCACGCGTACCAGATTACCAAGCCTGTATTGAGAAGTTGCTAAAGTCTTACGAGGATATGGGGTGCCGAATGTCACTCAAGATTCATTTTCTCCATTCCCACCTCAACTTCTTCCCGCCAAACCTTGGAGCAGTGAGTGATGAGCATGGAGAAAGAGGTACAGCCCTAGTATTTATTCCTTTTATGAGGTTTCTGCTATTGAGTTTTGTCTCGAGTAGTTTTCTAATTCTTCTAAGGTATTCTTTCTGGATTTTTTCTTTCATTTCTGTTTGTTTGATAGTGTCCGCCTCCAAGATGCCCAAGTATTTGTAGGTTTCGTTTTCTGCGAGTGTTTTTATCTTATCCTTGTTTGGTAGTTTCATCTCGTCAGTTAGATGTTGTTTGCCACTTTTCGTTACAAGCATTGCACATTTTTCTATGCCAAGTTCCATTCCTATGTCCCGGCTGTATATTCTAACAGTGTTTATTAGGGTTTCCAGTTCTTTTTCATTTTTTGCAAAAAGTTTGATGATTAACTTTTTCCTGTGATCTGCCGAGTTTGTATCCGGCTGTGCATTTTCTGAGTATGTGGTTAAGTGGCATCATGGCAATTATGAATAGTAAGGGTGATAGAGCATTTCCTTGGAAGATCCCTCTCAGGATCTTTGCTTCAGCTAATTTTCTTCCTCTTGCTGTCAGTTCGACTCTCCAGGTTTTCATAGTTTTGTCGAAGAAGTTTATAACTTCGTCTGATATTTTGTACATTTTGAGACTGTTTATTATCCAGCTATGCGGAATCATATATGCCTTCTTGTAGTCAATCTAGGCCACAGCTAGATTTTTCCGTCTTGTCTTGCTCTCATCTAGGATGTGTTTATCTATGTAGAGTAATTCTGCTGTGCCTCTGGATCCTTTGCGGCATTCTTTCTGTTCGTCTGGGAACAATCCGCGGTTTGTTAGAGAGTGGTAAATCTCTTCCCTTATTTGTGCTGTTAATATTTACCACATCATTGGTAGGCAAGTTATGGGTCTGTAATTGTTGGGGGCGGTTCTTTTGTTTGGGTCCTTTTGTATCAATGTGGTTCTTCCTTTAGTCATCCACTCGGGTACGTGCGCTGTTTGTAGGCATTTGTTCATTTCTAATACTAGTCTGTCGTGAATTGAGGTGAACTTCTTGAACCAGAAACCATGTATTTCATCATGGCCTGGCGTTTTCCAGTTTGATACCTTTTTAAGTGTCGTTCTGAGTAAATCAGTGTGTATTTCAGCTTTCGGGCCTTCTTCGAGTTGTTCTAGTTCTCTTGTGATATGGTTTATCCATTCAGCCTTTTCATTATGTTGTTTTGGTTGCCATATTTTAGTCCAGAACTTTTCGGTTTCTTTCGCATTCGGCTGTTGATGTGTTTTATTGTCATCCCCTCCCAATTGTTGATAGAATTTTCTTTCATTGTTTTGGAATGTCCTATTTTGTCTGTATTGTTTTACCCTTTGTCGATATCTCTTTAATCTACCTTCTGTCAGGTGTATTCCCTCAAGTTGTACCGTAAGTTTTTCCTGTGTTGTCTTTTCTTTCCAATTTATTTCAGCGTTTTTCCACTTTCAGTTGTTTTCGTAGGTTTTCTATCTCAGTTTCTAGTCGAAATTCCCATCCTGGTTTCTTTCATGTTTTTTGAGGGGATCCCAATGTTCTCGCAAACTAATTTTGCTCCAGCATAAATTAGTTCATTTAAATCGGTTATGTTATTTGTTGGTATATATGTCAGTACTTGATTCACTTTATTCGTCTCTGCCTTAACTATTCTCCATTCAATGTTTCTTAATGATGGTAAGGTGGTCTTTTCACTGTTTAAAATTCTCTTAAAATTTTTTAGAATTAACTTTTGTTCTTGTGTTAGTACTACGTTGTTTTGTTGTGTAGTGTTTGGTTGGGTGGGGTTTTCATTTTCCGAAGTTGGTTCATTTTGGGTGGGCTGTTTTTGTTTGTTGATATTTGATGTGTCAGGTAATGTATTTCTCCTTTCTTGATCATTTATTTTTTGGTGTATTTCAATTATTTCGAGTTCTGAAAACCAACCCTTCTTCATTATCGTTCTAACGTGATCAGCGAGTCTCTGACTAGTTGTCTGAAAAATAGAAAGTTCTTGCCATATCTCCATCATTCTTTTCCTGTATCCTCTTCGTGTAGGGTTATTCTTAAAATAGCAGTGTAGAGCAAGTTGGTTGTATTCCCTCGTTCATTTTTTTCCGTTTAGGTCTCTGGTTGGTGGGGTTCATCGAGTCGTTATTTGTGTACCTGAAAAGAGAACAGCCAACATTCGCAGGATGACGATCGAGTCTCCCATGTTGGCTATCAAGAGAAAACCTGCCGATCATGACACCCAAGTCTGAGTCCTGGGCCCACGTTGTGTCAAATATGAATTTGACATTCTTATCATGGGTGATATATTGTGGCTATACCAGACCCAGGGGTTGTTTAAATTCTGCGCACCTGACACAGACGTGACCGACGACAGTCATGGTGACTGTATATTGACAGTGGGTCACAAAAAAAGCTAAGTTTTAACTTAGTTAAAGTCCACTTACTCTCTCTTATTTCATAAGATAATCCTTCCCGTGTGAACTTCCTGTTTCCTATTGCCCGATGGTCAATTTCCTATTGAGCTGGTAATAATATAAATTTAGTTTCTGATACTTTCCTAATATGAGAATGAAAACATTGTAATACTTTCAGTCCCAATCGAATACAGATTTTCCGGTTAGAGAAGAGTCACACGTGATAGAGATTGTGAGAGGGGGCTATATTTAAGAAACAAATCTATTTCGTCTTCTATTTCGATTTTTACGAGACGCGAAAATCAGTGATTTAAATAGACAGTAACCAAAATTTACCTTTGAGTCGACATTTACAGCAACAGATATGTTTCCTCTGACCCCACTAATGTTTTCAAACTACTGTGGTCATTTATATACATTTCAACAATTGTTTAGCACGTGTTACTTCTAGAATATTCCATCCCAAGCCTATATTTTGAGAATGGGGAGGGTTCGGTCGTTTATCTTTTTCCTTTTTTGATTTTACTTTTACAAAAATTACTTTTTGGTTTTAATTTTTAAGTAAGTCATGTTTGGTTGGGGAGGCTTTTTGGGGCTTTTTTTTGGTGGTGTGGGGGGGTTGGAATTCCCTTTCGTCTACAGATATTCCAATAATTAAAAAATTACACTAATCACGGAGCTAGAGCGCTAAATTTAAAACAAATCTATTTTGTCTTCTCAAAATATTATTATTATTATTATTATTATTATTATTATTATTATTCCTTTTTTTTTGTTGTTTAAGTTTAGAAAAAATAAATTGGTAGATATAATTTTTTCAACTTTATAGCCACGAGACATAAGAATATAGGTGGAAGATGACAAAATTCCTCTCTCGCTTTAAATTTTTCATTTCTTTTTTTCAGTTCACACACACACAAACACACACACACAAAAGTCTCTGGTGTGTTTTTTCTTTCTTTTTTCTATTATTGTTATCACTAATATTATCATTACTATGTTGTTATATTGTTACTTTATTCTTCCAAATATCCATATAATAGGTTGCTGTAGGTAGGTATGTGGTTGTTCTTGCTAAACTGTTTGAATGTGTTATTCTCTAAGTCAAATGTGATGTCCAGGAAATTCACTATTTTCAGGTTCGGAGTTATTTCAATTTTTAACCCAAGTAAATTGAAGGCCCTTATGATTTTCTTATGTATTTTTGACGTTTTGGAGCTATTATCATCAGGGATGAAGATAAGGCCGTCATTCCTTATAATCCCACCTCTTTTAAGTCTATATTTCTACCTAACATGTCTAATATATAGATCCCTATTAGGTCAGCTATTTGTGCCGAGTCGTATGAGCCTATGAAAGTTATCTGTGTAACTTTTTACCCAAGTTCTCTGGGGAAAAGTTACACTGATAACTGTAATTATTATGTACAACTTGTTGTGAAGTAGTCAAGCTCATCTTAAAAACCAGACCTGGCCAAACACAATGAATGGTATTTTTGAATTCTGCATAAAATGACGATCATATATGACTAGATAAAACTTTGACTTTTGGTGAAAAATCTTTTAACGCTGCCAGTGTAATTGTTCTTGCCCTCTTGTTATAAGTAAAAAAAACAAAACAATTAAATTATATGAAAGTGATTTTTTATTAAAATGAATAAACATATTTGAAACACACACACACACACACACACACACACACACACACACACACACACACACACATATATATATATATATATTACGCACACAAATAAATAAGACAAAATGCACCATAATTAGCATGTCTTAGTCTTCATCCTTAAGTATGAATGTTCTCTTGCAAATTTGATTAGAAGTTACTTCAAAAAAGGTTTAATGTGTCGTAAATAAATCGAACCAAACCAAAGGTTCGTCATTATTCGTTTCTTTTTTAAAATTTTATTCGGAAACACATGTGTATAAACTCTCTAGCATTCAACTTGATTCTCATGCTGAGTAACACAGACAGTCACCTAGAAGGCAAGTGTTTGAAGGCACCTGTCACGTGTCTGACATAGTAGCACTGATGGAAAAATAGGAAAAATCAACAAAAAAAGAATAAAAACAATGTTCCCTGATGTTAATTCAGTGAGCTCATAATATCTTTTGTCTCGGTGAGAAGTTAAGTAGGGCAATAAGGGAATTTCTGGATCACGTTGCTTTCCGTTTTAAGATACTTTCGTGACTTTATCTTTTGTCCCTTTTAATTTCCGCTCTTTTTATGTTGCAATTCAGAATTTTCCCTCTGCTATCACTTGTTCCTATATAAATATTTTCTTACTGTAAAATATCAGATAATACCGTCCTTTAATGGGTGCCAAAGTTCAGTTTGCCCAGGACGCTAACAATTTTAACAGCGTCTCGACTAAGTGTAATATGTGATATTCGCCATATGACAAAAGAACCATATTCGCCTGTGACAAGAACAAAAATAGTGACTGAGACAGAGCAACCAGAAGTGATACACTAGTCAACAGAAGAACAAAGCGAGGAGATGGGCGCTAGACGATGAACGGCCTCGCAGTATGTTAGGTAAACGTTATCTAAACCTTGAATATAATCCAAAAATCGCAGTATGCAACAGAAGTAAATGATAATTTACTAGTAATTATATGGTTTTAAGAAATTATAAGCATGAGTAAACAATTATAGATTCAAGCGACTACTCTAGATACAAATAATTTTCTTGCAATTAAATGGTTTCAACACTAACATTTCTATTCAATAATAATAATAATAATAATAAAACCTGGACCTGGCAAAGAAAAGGAAACCTTAAGAGAGAAACGGAATCTCTCCTAATAGCAGCACAGGACAACGCCATAAGGAACAATAATATCAAAGCGAGAATAGATAAGACGCAACAAAACAGTAAATGTAGGCTATGCAGTGACAGAGACGAAACGACCAATCACATAATAAGCGAATGCAGAAAATTAGCACAGAAGGAGTATTAGGCGAGACACGACTGGGTGGGCGAGACACGACTGGGTGCACTGGGAAATGTGCAAGAAATTTAAATTTGACCATACTAACAAATGGTATATGCACAACCCAGCACCTGTCCAGAAACTGACACACATAAGCTCCTATGGGACTTTAACATACAAACGGATCACCTCATCCGGCCAGAAGACCAGACTTTATAATAATCAACAAAAAAAAAAAAAAAAAAAAGAAGAGAATTTGCAAAATTGTTGACTTAGCTGTCCCGGCAGACCATAGAATAAATCAGAAGGAATGTGAAAAAAAGGATAAGTACCTGGACCTTGATAGAGAATTAAAAAAGCTGTGGAACATGCAAGTGACGATTATGCCAATTGTGATTGGTGCTTTTGTCACAATAACTAAAGGATTATTAAAAGGCCTGGAGGACTTGGAAGTTGATGGACGGGTAGAGACTATCCAAATGATAGCATTGCTGAGAACGGCCAGAATCCTGAGACGAGTCCTGGAGACTTGAGGAGACTTGCTGTCACTCAAACTCCAGTGAAAAGCCATCAGCTAACACTGATGTGAAAAACTCTGAAGGAGTAAATAATAAGAATAAAAGGCTAGCTGAACAATATAAAATAAAATAACATAAATAGCTGAGATGGCTGCATTTTTTACTCCAAATCTGTAAGTTAACAATCAAATGCTTTTTAATGTCTTTCTTTTTCATTTGTGTTTATAACTGATATTATAAACAAGTTGTGCGATTTTGTCGGTGATTGTTGAAATTTAAGTGGAATCTTGCATCCCTTTTTATTGTGAAATCAAAGGAAAAATGGTAAAAGATATCACAAGTAATAAAAATGTAATATTAAACCACAGAATTTGATTAAAAGAGTTATAAGGACTTTCTCTAAGTTTGAACTTGAATATTTTAAAGGCGTAGGCATCCTCTTTTTTATGGCTCGCTAATGGTTTTTCTTTCTTGGCAGAATACCAGGTCACACCTGTGATAGAAGCACTGATAATTATCAAACCCTGGATTTGGTATAGCCACATTATACTCCTCATGAAAGATATTAAATCCAAATCCAAATTAACACAGGACTCAGATAACAGATCTGAGTGTCGTGATAAGTAGGTGCTCTCTTGATAGATCCAGCAAATATTGGCTGTTCTAATTTCAGGCACTCAAACAAAGAAAAAAGCAACAATTCAGCAGAGAAAAGTGGATTAAAGACAGCAAAAATTTAATTCATGAGTAATCTTACGCAAAAATAATGATCCACATTTGGGCTGAATCCACTGGATTTAATACAAGTTAAAGCCAGGATGATTTTATGGAAAGGTTGGCTTTCTGGCCTTGAGAGACTAGAAATATGTGGATTGGCAAGTCGTGAAGATTATATTTAAGAAGAATCCACAACACAAAATGCTGAAAACCAAATCATCACAGGACCCAAAACCTTAGCGTCAATGTTCACACAAGAAGACTGAAAAATATTGAGTTGATAAAGAAAATCCATTCCTCAGGAATCTGGAAAAAAAATCTTGACAGAAATCGAAAAGATAAATAAATCATTAACAATTATCCCAACAGATAACATCACTGAACTAAATGATCTAATTCATGCATGAGCTAAACTAGGCAATGATAAAAGTAGGAATACTCCAAAGGAAACAGAAAAGAAATGCAAAACTTGAATGGGAAAAATTATGCTAGAAGGACAAATAAACTTCGACAACAGAGTACTTAGGAAGCTACACGCAAGAGTACATCAGAATGAAAAGACCAAAACAAAACAGGGGACAAGTCAGACAATACAACCGGAAGAAATAAATCAGAAGATATTGGCAAAGAAAAGAACAAAAGATACCAGAACAGAGACAAGCAATAAAAACAAATAGAACCTTTAAAAAAATGAAAGAATATCCTACCAACGAGGCTGAAGTGAATGCACAAGGACAAACCAACAACCGGATGCAAAAGAAATAAAACAATTTTTGAGTAAAATATTGGAACAGAAAGAACATAGCAGAATGGATAAATAGCGTGGAAAAAATAACAATTCGCTAAAAAGCATAAATAATAAAGTCTGGAATTTTTAGCTTTAAATGTTTTTGAAATATCCAATTCACCCACTACCCTCATATATATATATATATATATATATATATATATATATATATATATATATATCAACGGAAACTACAGGAAGCAGAATGGTGGATGCAAAGTAAGGCGGATGAATCCAAAGAGGGGTCAACGGTTCGCTTCATTAGATGCTGGGCGAACGAACCTCATTGGTCAACTGTTAGGATCAAATCGTCCAGTATGGTAACTAATGCTACTCATGTATTAGGACAGCGTCTATTGATGAAAAAATAAAAAACAAAAACACAAACAATAAAACAAAAAACATCCAACGAAAGATTACCATGGCTCAATATATATATATATATATATATATCTTTAAGAAAAACAAAAACCGGTCACATTAGAATTATAATTTATTTCCATTCTGTTATTTACTTTGGGATTTGATCAATTTTTGTCCTGACGGAATTATTCCCGACTCCGGTTTAAGTGGACCGAATAACACACACACACACACACACACACACACACACACACACACACACACACACACACACACACACACACACATATATATATATATATATATATATATATATATATAATTGAAAAACAAAGTAATCTAAAAGTGATGAATTTATGACTTACTATAATGGAAAGTCAACGTTAAAACGTTTCGGCTTTGATAAACATTCTTCAAGATGGTGAAAAATGTTGCTAAAACTGGGATAAAAGATAACAGGAGTAAAGAGAAAATATATATACAAAGAAAGATCACATAAGCGTTCAATCAGCGTTCTTTTTTGAAAAACTATCTCGTGATTGGAACTCGCAATGATATTTAAATGTGTAGAATTTCTAGGAGATCCAACTGATAGAAAGATGATAAAAGCAAAAATTGTCAAAATACTTTTAAACATTGTTAAATGGTTACAATTATAGCAGATGATTAAAGAGTTCTATCTGACATAGATGGGACCTAATCAGGTACTACTATTCCTGATTAGAGTAAATCTGGGAGTAGTGGTAATGAAGGAGTACTTCACATACCCCAAAGCTCCAGGACTAGAGCCTTCCCATTAGATAGTTTAGTGCAATATCCAGTACACTCATTGGGGGTGGAATCTTACTTCTCTGCAGAGATGTAGTCGACGTATCCAACAGGGCGTAGGAAGTAACTTATCCAGGAATTGCATCCGGAACATTCATTTTAAAAGTCTCATCTTAATAACTCAAAAGAATAATTTAGTTCGGGATTTGATCAATTGATTTAATGTTATATTCAGCATCTATATAGACGATTTGAAATTTAGAACATTTTGTCGTTCCTTCTTCTAAGATTCTTGAATGTTCCATAATTAGCATATTCATTTCCTTCCATTTTATAAGATTCTTGTAAAGTTCATATGAAAAGACGAATGTAAAAAAAACGATAAACAAAAAACAAAAAGCAAAAACCAACTAACCAAACAAACAAAAAAACAGAGTTTTACATAGGAATGTTTTAATAAAAAAAGGAAGAAAAAGAAGATTCTCATATTAGAAGATTCTATATTACTCTGTATAAATTAATTAATATTGGATAAGAATACTTGAAACCATAAAACTGTGTGCAAACAAATGATCTTAGAAAAAGAAAAAAGTGAAAAAAATGTAATTGAACATTGAAAATGTTATAAATACTACAAAACATATACAAATGAATCAAATGTCGGCATTAAATAACCCATAAGGAACAGTTATGCTGTTAAGCCACTGTTTAGGTTTGTTTATAATTTTTAAGAATTTGATTTTATTATGACTATTATATACATAACCTAAAACTGGTTTAGTTTGGTTTATTTGTTAAACGGTATATCAACTCCTTATGGGTTATTTAATGTCAAAATTAGATTCGTTTATTCATGCCTGATTAGAATCTATCGTCTCATTGCTAAGACCCTCTCCACTCCAACGAGTGTTCTGGATATGACATTAAACCATCTGATGGTGAGGTTCCAGTTTCGGAGCTTTGAGGAGTGTCGAGTAACATCTCCCAGGTCCACAGATGCGGAGTCGTAGTATCTGTTAGGGTCCCACTTATGGGTCAAACAGAACTATTTAGACGTTTACTCTACTTGAAACATAGCATCTAGTGTTAGTACCGGTTAGAGCCCCATCTATAGATGAAACAGAACTGTTCAATCATTTACTAAGGATGATTAATATTAAAAACAACTATTCGTGTTAGATAGCAATACTTGAAACCATTTAACTTTGTGCAAACAAATGATTAGTTTTAAATGTTTTATTAATAAAATTGCTAATGTTAGATAGCAATACTTGAAACCATTTAACGGCTTGCAAACAATTGATTGATGCTAAATAGAATTATTAGGGTTAAATATCAATACATGTAATTGTAGGAAAAATAGATAGCAATATTTGAAACTATTTAACCGTGTGCAAACAAATAAGTTCTGGTTCGTTTAAAAATGTTAGCTCTAAACTATTCGTTCAAAAGTCACACACACACACACACACACGCGTACGTGTGTGTGTGTGTGTGTGTGTGTGTGTGCAGGATTTGACATTAAATAATCTACAAAGGTTGATATGCCATAAAACACAACTCACAAAAAATAGCATAAGAATTTCTAGTAAGTATTCATATTTAATAATTATCATTTATATTTAATAATAATCATTTGCATAAGAATATCAACAATTTGTATGAAAATATATGGTTTAAGTAACTAATGATAATCCTTAGTAAACAATTATAGATTAAAGTATCTATTCTAAATACAAATAATTTGCATACTGTTAATTGGTTTCAAGTATTCCTTTCAATATTAATAGCTAGTTAATAATAATAATAATAATAATAATAATAATAATGGACTAGGGAAGACAACAAACTAGCACTTCACGGCCACAAAAAGAGGGTATAGGAAAAAATGATTGAAATCTGGGAAAAATTCGTTAAATTTCAGACAACAAGCCAAAGACTCATTGATCAAGTTAGGACGATCATAAAAAAGTTAGTTTTCTGACCTTGAAATATTAGAAATACACCAAAAAATAAATAGAACAAAAATATACAGAAAACGAAAATGGGACGAAAAACAACTGTATGGGCATTTCAAGCGACAAACAAGTGAAATCTCTCACGAGAAAACTTTGACATTGTAAAGAAACTTTACGAGAGAAACTGAATCTCTTCTGATAGCAGCACAAAACAAGGCCCTTAGGATTAAATATGTCAAAGTAAAAATAGACAAGACGCAAAAAATAGATGTAGATTATCTAGCGATAGAGACGAAACGATCCATCACATAATAAGTGAATGCAGTAAATTAGCGCTGAGAGTATAAGACTAGACATGACATAGTGGGCAAGGTGATCCACTGGGATTGTGTAAGATTGTGGTTTGGTTTCTTTGTTTAATGGCATATCAACCTTTGTAGGTAATTTAACGCCCAAACCATTCTCCTAGAAGAACAATAGTGGCACTATTTAACCCATAGCTGGGAGGATAAGGGGGTTCATACCTTTCCCAAGGGTATTTGCCCGAAAGTGAGCTTAATAGCATGACTGGAGTACGAACTCGCTTACTACGATTCCGCAGTCTATAGCTCCGTATTGTATAAGAAATTTAAATTTGACCATACGAACAAATGGTATAAGCACAACCCGAAATTTTTCCTGGAAAATGAGACGCACAAAATTTTCTGTGATTTTGAGATACAAACGGATCATCTAATCTCGGCCCGACAACCATACCTAGTGATAGTAAACAAAAAAAAATGAGAACCTGCCGAATTGTGGACTTTGCCGTTTCGCTTGACAGCAGGGTAAAACTGAAGGAAGGCGAAAAGAAAGATAAATATCTAGACCTTTCTCGAGAATTGAAAAAGCTTTGGAATATGAAAGTGACAGTGATACCAGTTGTAATTGGTGCGCTCGACATGGTCACCAAGGATTGGTGCAGAGACTGGAGGACTTGGAAATCAGAAGACAAATGGACGTCATCCAAACTACAGCATTGTTGAGATTGGCCAGAATCCCAAGAAGAGTCCTGGAGACAGGAGGGGACTTGCTGTTACTCATATTCGAGTGAAAAATCATCGGCTAACACTAGTAAAATAAGTAAAAATAATAATAATGATAAAAACCTGTGGGATAAGAGGGTAGCAGTGATACCAATTATATTTGGTGCGTTTAGAAAGGTCAATAAAAGCTTTGGAAAAAGAACGGAGGAGCTGGAAATCAGAAGGAGGATCGAGACCATCTAGACGACAGTATTGTAAAGATGGAGTAAAATACTTAGAAGGATCCTGGAAACTTGAGAAGGCTTGCTGTAACTCAAACTTAAGTGAAAAACTACCAGCTAAAGTCGATAGGAAAAGTTCGCATAGTGTGAAATAATGTTTTTGTCCTAAGTACTTATTTCCGATATTAATAATTTTCAAACATTACCTAATAGGCACTATCACACCGGAATAGAGTGGACCCGGGAGTAATAGCAACAAAGGGGTATTCCGCACTTTCAAGAGCTCCACTGGATGCAGTTTAGTGTCGTACTCACAAGACCCCTTTTTGTGGTGTTTTACCTCACTTCAGGGAGTGCAGTCTGTGTATTCTAAACCCCGAGGACTGGGCTATCATTTAGACTGTATTTATCTTATATTTTGATATTAAATTCAAAATGAAGAATGAATTTAAAAGTATTTGTTATGTGTCTAGGTACCCTTTTAATGTGTTTGCACGCCATCGCTTGGACTATACTCCTAATTCTAACATACTTTTCTCTGCGACATTTTTACTTATTTCTCTCTCTCTCTCTCACTCCCTCTCTCTCTCTTTGTATTTGTTTCCGTGTGTGTGTGTGTGTGTGTGGTTTATATTGTTTAACCACTTTAACAAAAAAACAAAACAAAACATAACAAAAACACAACCCCCACCAAAAACCAAACCAAAAAAAAAGAAAAAAAAACAACCAATAAAATCAATAGCACATCAACTATACACACAAACAAACATAACGACCCAGAGTAAAACAATAAAGAAACTTTATAGCATATCAAATATCAAAAACTAGTCGGGGAAATAAAAATCCACCCACAAGAGAGAACAGGAAACACATTCTTAGAAAGAGAAAAAGAAGTAAAAAGAAAAAGAAGTGAAGAAAGGACCAAACCCTACAATGAATCTATCACTAAATTAAAAGAAACAACCAGCCCATCAAAACAGTGACCACTATATTAACCGAATAAGTAAAGTAAAGTTGGTGACTGTAGTCGAGGGCGACCAGAAGGCTCCCTGTTCAATAGCTACTACAACGAGGTGTAGGGAAGGACGCTACTCCTTTCCCTGGATTGCTCCACTTTGCCCTTGATACGTACCTTTTCGCCAATGGCCCAGGAGACTTGGGTTCAATCCCAGGTCGAGTCATACCAAAGACTTTAAAAATGGAACTTGATACCACCTTGCTTAACACTCAGCATTATAAGGTACGGTTCAAGGGTAAAGTGGAGCAATCCTGGGAATGGAGTAGCGCCCTCCCCTACACCTTGGTGTAGTAGCTATCGAAAAGGGAGCCTTCGGGTCACCCTCGACTATGGTCGCTAACTTATTAAGCAATGAGGTATCAAGTACCATTTTTAAAGTCTTTGGTATGAACCCTGGTCTCCCAGACCATTGGCAAACACTCTACCACTAGACCAATGCTGAAAAGACATTAAAAGTTCCCAGAAGAAAGCCACAGGCCGGAAACGCTACGTAAGAAATAAAAAAAATTATTTTTATACGGATATGAATCTCTTTGTGGATCTATTCATTTTAAAATATTTACTTTTTTCTCTCCTTGGCCCAAGAAATTTTTTTAATTATATATATATATATATATATATATATATATATATATATATATATATATATAAAGTATACAATATTGAATATGTCAGACGTCTGGATTACCAATTCACCTAAAGATCGAAGTTATTACCGTGCCGTTTTTCTATTGTTAATTTACTGTTATATTGCCCTGAGTTTTTTTGTATAGAGCGTTGTGTAGATCTTTCGATTTGGGCTGTTTGTAGCATTGAATAATATATATATATATATATATATATATATATATATATATATATATATATATGATAAAAATAAGTGGAAAATAACGAAATATCACTACTAAACCCGTTGTAAGTGTTTGGTTTATCCACTTTTCCATTTATTTTTATTATCTTGTCGAATTTACCAAAATCTTTTATTTCTCTCTCTCTCTCTATATATATATATATATGTGTGTGTGTGTGTGTGTGTGTGTGTGCGTGTGTGTATGTGTGTGTGTGTGTGTGTGTGTGTGTGTGTGTGTGTGTGTGTAACTCATAATTAAAGCATTAAAAATAATGTTTGTGGTGGTTTCATCTTATCTATCTGAAATTTTCACAGGTTTAGCTAGTTAATAGTGGGAGAAGAATCGACACAAATCTTTGCCTAAAGATTTGACTTTCGACCTATTGTTGCTGATGATCAAAAACAACCGAACAATGACAGAATGGCGAGAAAAAGAAGAGAAGAGAAAGAAAATACTAGATGAGGAGAGAAAAGTGAAAATAAAAGGAGAAAAGAACGACGAATACAGAAAGAGTCGTGGACAGAAACGGAATAGCTGAGTAGAAAACGCGGTAACTTAATGCTTAGGAAAACAATGAAAGAAGGTTGACGATAAAGAAAGATAAAAGAAAATAAACGTATTTTGTAAAGATTAAATTGAAAAGAAGTGAAAATCAGTCAGGGAAGAAAATAGGGAGGTAAGGAAAACGATTAAATGAAAGAAAGAAAATACTAAATAAAAATTGGATATCGATAAATTGAGATTAGATATTCTGAAGCAAATATAAATAGGAGAATGAAAGAAACAAAACAGTTTGAAGATGATCTGTCCATCAAAAGAAAATCCATCATAGTTTCGGGTTATCGAATTAGTATTACTAATGCAGTGAATAAATGAAGTACTTGCCTGCACAGGGTCAAGACTTGGATCTCAGATACCGAGACTAATCGATAAATGTAAAAATATCTACTTATTTCATTTTCTAAACAATTTCTATTTTTCACCTTTTATCAAAAAATTTATACATTGAACAATTAGAAAAGGTACTTGTTGCTGTAAATGATAAATCCACGTAATAGAAAAGAGATTTACCCATTTGATCTTTTATATTATCTTATGAAATTAATATTGATTTTTTAAAGAAAAGTTTTTTAAAGAAATTCTAAAGTAGATAAATCTATGTAAATATTAAGAAAATAGATAAATATCTGTGTAAAGAGACACTGAAGAGATTTATCGATTTAAACATTTTCCCTCAGATAGTTAATCCTAATGTTGCAATAATCCTAAGAAAATATTTAGATCACTAGGTTAACAAATTACTTAGTAATTACTCAATTAGTAAAGTTCAATGATATACGGATAATTATTTTAGTATGACAAATTAATTGTTTATTTTTTTACTTTGGGAAAATTAAATTCTCAGTGGAATTTTTACTTTGGGAAAATTAAATTCTTACAGGAACATGATTTCCCAAAGATCATTGTTAGAGAATTTCACATGTGACAGGCATCATTTTGCGTTAAAACCTTCCTTTGAGTCCTATAATTACACATACCAAATTCGGGAGATTCTTTTAAATTGTAAAAGGAAATTGTATGCAAGATGAGGTTTATGGAGAATTAATAAAATTGACAGTATTCAAATCTTTGTGGGTGCTTTACAAATGATCTATCTATCTATCTATCTATCTATCTATCTATCTATCTACTCCTGGCAAAACTTATGAAATTAGCACATATAGATGATTTGAATCCAACTAAAAATTTATGGTAGAAATTAAATAAGTCTAAAAGAAAGTTACATCCACCAGTTGCTTATTGAGAAGGTTACATATACGAGCAAAAATATGCGCCCGTCGAGATCACGTACTTAAGATTTAATGATAAAATATTATTTTTAATTTTTCTAATTACGAAACAAAATAAGAACGTATATAAAAAGATTACCTGTATTTTAATTTTATCTCGATTGACAAAATTATACATAGGATTGCCTTTAATACGTTTGAGAATAAAACTAATTATTCATTTAACACAGTTTTATTAAAACCAGAATGAAAATTTCTTTCATGTACTACTTTCTTTCATATAATACTTTTGCTACCGAGGTATATGAACTGGTATACTGATTTCAGAGGCTTATCGTTTAAAGTGGAGATGACTAATAAGGTGTAATTTACATACTGGTCCCAGAAGGCCATCCTGTCAGACAATAACTGTTTTGCTGGTCTGAGTTCATAGTTTGGTGTGGGAAGCGCCCCAATATGGGAATGCCGAAGAGAACAAGCATTTTGTAAAACATAGCCACGTATGCGTCACCACTTGTGCGTGGCTTCCCACAATAAAATGACCATGTGTCACAGCCTTGTTCGGTTGGAAGTCAGTTAGATATCCATTCATAAAATCTGCGGTTTTGTGGAAAATTTACCTCATCCTGACTTAAACATCGTTAATAAATAAGACTAAGTACGATTAAATAATAATTATTTTATAATCATTGAGAATATAACGTCAATAACTAAGAGAATTGTGACGTCAGTTGTAACATACTTTTCTTATTGACAGAAACATAATCTTCATTATAATGAGACATGTTGTACCTCTTAAAGAATTAATTAATAAACTACTGTCAAGAAGGGGAAGGGAAGGTAAAAAGAAAATGTACATCTACTGTCAAAAAAGTTAAAAATTTTGATTAAAATTTCGTATATTTTTTGCCTGAGCTTTTTTTGGTAAGTGGGGACTTTGTTGTACAGTTGTCTTATTTAAAAAGAATGAAACAAAAAGCGTTCATATGAATATCGGCCCACTTGTGGGTAGAGTGTTCGCCAATGGCCCGGAAGACCCAGATCGAGTCATACCAAAGACTCAAAAAATGGTACTTGATACTCCC
Source organism: Sepioteuthis lessoniana (assembly GCA_963585895.1). Classification (NCBI taxonomy): domain Eukaryota; kingdom Metazoa; phylum Mollusca; class Cephalopoda; order Myopsida; family Loliginidae; genus Sepioteuthis; species Sepioteuthis lessoniana. The sequence continues at coordinate 52,765,969 of OY757915.1, forward strand.
TTGCTTAACACTCAGCATTATAAGGTACGTGTCAAGGAAAAAGTGGAGCAATCCAGAGAAAGGATTAGAACTCTCCCCTACATATCGGTGCAGTCGGTATTGAAAATGGAGCCTTCAGGTCTCGCCTCGACTAAGGTCACCAATAACTTTATCAATATCTTTGTGCAAATGCATTTTGTGAAACTGAATTTGTAAATATTTAATATTATGCAGGATTTTAATAATCTCTTTGTAAATAAGTACCGAAGTTGTTTTTATTTATTTATTTGTGTAAAAAAAAGCGTTTTTTAAAAAATTTTCTAAGTAACTTTTGAGAAAAGTTTTATGTTTATAAATGTCAGAGCATAAACGGGAACATACAGACAAACACATGCAAATAAGTATATATATATATATATATATATGTGTGTGTGTGTGTGTGTGTGTGTATGTATTGGTCATCGCTCATGGTAAATCCCTTAGACGGCATTCAGTGTTCACGCAATGATGATGGATGTAACTTTTAGATGGTCAGCCAAACTGGTGTGCCCATATCTACTAAGAACGTTGGAGAAAAATTCACGTAAGTTCTCCAACAGTGCCTAGCGTGTCTTGGTCGTCTTACTGGGGGGGGGCTGTGGTGAGATGGGAGATAAGTGACCATACAGCTTTTATTTTGTAGGGCGCTGCTTCCAAAATTTGCTCAATGTAGTACACAGCATCTTTGTTAAGTTCACAACTACCTTTTTCTCCAGGCGTTTTGCTAAAGTCCAAGTGGTGCAACAATAATCTGTCAACAGTAGTCCATGCTTTACCAATGTTGAAATCGCTTTCAGTTGATGAGATATTGCTACCGAGGTATATGAACTGGTCTACTGATTTCAGAGGCTTACCGTTTAACGTGGAGATGACACCATCTTGTTTATAACCTGTTAACTCTGTTTTATCAGAGTTTTCGTAGGCATAGGAATAAAAAAAATGAATCCTTATTGTCGCATATTTTGTAAACGAGGTTTTGAAAAAATTAAATAACATTAACAAAGGATCTGGGTCGTTGAAAATAAGATCACACACACACACACACACACACACACACACACACACACACACACACACACACACACACACACAGAGTGAACTTTGTCTATTGTTAACAGACCTATAAACTTACATCAGAGTTTGAAACATTTTAATTTTCTGCGATTTTTCAGCCAGGACCCCGGGGTGGAGGGGGCGATGGGTGTTAGGGAACTCATGGTACTAAAGGTTATTTGTTTTATGTTTATAGATTTTCCTAGCTGGTAGAGTGAGAGAGTGTATGTATGTATGTATGTATGTATGTATGTGTGTGTGAGAGAGAGAGAGAGAGAGAGAAAGAGAGAGACAGAGACAGAGAGACAGACTAATGCTATATATGCTATCTGCTCTAGGCAATTCAGCTGAGATTATATATATATATATATTGAGAGAGACAGAGACAGAGACAGAGGGACAGACCAATGCTATATATGATATCTGCTCTCGGCTATTCAGCTGAGATTATATATATATTGAGAGAGAGAGAGAGAGAGAGAGAGAGAGAGAGAGAGAGAGAGAGAGAGAGAGAGAGAGAGAGAGCTTTTAGGAATAAGAGGAAACTATGATAAAGAAATTTAGACGAAACCGAGAAGAAATTCGAGCAGAAACAAAAGAACAAAATTTTTTAAAAATTCAAACATCGAGTGATGTCCTCCTGCATAGATTCCTGAGAATTCTAAGAGTCTGAAATTCCCATCGTTCATCCCTCGCTCTTTATCTTGCCTTTTATGACGTCTTCATTAAACAGAGATTGTAACTTAAATGAGACTAATTTCCTTTCGCACCTTCCGTTGTTCAATGAAGTTCTTCATTGAAAAACTCATAAATCTCGGTTTTGTATTCATGACCTGCAGTTAATCCGCCGGCGTTGGCAGGAAATCGCGCCACCACGATGGAATTTGAAGATCTTCGTTTTGAGCTTCTTTTTTTTTCTATCTCAATTTTTCATTTTGTTAGTGCAGAAAATACTCCTCTATAATTAATTATACCTTTTTTAATGATTATATTAAAAATCATTTGCAAATAATTTTGTTTAATTTTAAAGGTATTTTTCAGGCGTAAGAATGAAAAATGCAATTAATCTTTATTATCGCATATTTTGGATGCGAAATTTTGGAATTAAAGTTCTTTAAAAAGGATCAGGGAAGTTGAAAACAAGATCACACACACACACACACACACACACACACACACACACACACACACACACACACACACACACACACAGTGAACTTTGTCTATTGTCTATAATTAACATTCGAGAATGCAACATTTTGATTTTCAGCTATTTTTCAGTTGCCTGGATCAAGGTGGCGATCATTGTAAGGGAACTGATGGTGCTTAGGTTAACTGTGTTGTCATGTTATTTTCTCAGCTAGTAGAGAGAGAGAGAGAGAGAGAGAGAGAGAGAGAGAGAGAGAGAGAGAGAGAGAGAGAGAGAGAGAGAGAGAGCGCAGTTGAAGTACAATACGCCGACAAAGAGATAAAAATTTAGATCACAGCTGGTCATAATGACATTTAAATAAGTCCTTTGAACTGGTTATGAAGTTTTGTAGAGAATTATTCTTTAAATTTGAGTAAATCTTGAGAGATTTATTGATTTAGATATTTTGTGTTTTTCTGGTTAGAAAATCCTAACTAATTAATAATGCTATATAATTTTTTTTTACATTTTCAGCTTAAAGAAATTAATAAAACTAATTAGCAATGTTTAATTACATGTGCATTTTTACTTTAGCTACACAATTTTTCAAAAGTCAGAAATTTAAATTTTGTATGATTGGTTGCGTCTTGTAGATACATATAGCTTCCAGCAGAAATTCTTTCGATGACAACCTCGCTTCACGTAACACTATTGGCTTTATAATACAATGTAAAAGTATAATTGGCAAATCTTTTCCCTGTTATTCAGAGTTATCTTTTAGAGTATCAGTTGCAAATATATTAAAATACATATGTACTTTAAAAAATTGCAAGATAGAATGAATAGAATTATTTTTCCTATTAAGGAAAAATAATCCTATTCATTCTATCTTGCAATCAAAATGTTTACTTCTGTGCAAATAATTTTTCTTAAATAAAAAACTGCAGTTGCTATAATATTTGTTTATTAAATTATCCATTGCGATGATGTTTTCGGTCGAGGGCCTATTCATGTGATGAAAGAAACAAACGATGAAAGAAATTAATCTCATTGACTAATCCAAAACTGACTTGCCCAGTTATGAAGACATTTTGGCCTAGACCATTGCATTCCAACGATGGTTCAAAACAAGATGAAAGGAATTCCTGAAAAAGAAACTTTTCGAATATATAGATATACTAGAGAGAGAGAGAGAGAGAGAGAGAGAGAGAGAGAGAGAGAGAGAGAGAGAGAGAGAGAGAGTTATTTATTAATCTTTCCTCTCATTATAAATAAACTTGCATTTTTTCACAAATGTAGTTGAAAGAATTTTTGGACCTCTTGTCTCACTGGGTAAAAACATTTTTTAAGTTAGATCAGCTATTTGTTTTTGATCAAATTTTATCCTTTAAATGCAAAAATGACTCCAAATTTTATTGTATCATATCTACTTTCTGAGATACAGGATACCCTTACATTGACTCAAAAATCATAAAAATACCACTTCTAACAAATTTGTGTTTATTTTATTGACTGTTTTAAACATGTATATACAATGGAAAATAATAAAACATTGCTTTACTAATATTTGTACGAATTTATCTTATTTATACTAATTGTTACAGTAAGTAAAATTTACGCTTACAACTTTTAAAAAATTGTGTTTAACCTGTTGAGAATTTTGCTTCATGCTCCATCAATAGTCAACCATCAATATACTTCTCATTTACCCTGATACTCTTCCTACATAACCTTTAAATATTGGTGGAATCGTTACTTTTACCCATCACAGACCAATATCATCCTGGAAATTAGCAAAATGGTTATGCAGAAAATGCAGCTTGATGTTCAGCTTGCAACTAATGGTTTTGAAGCTCTCCAATAGTTTATGGACAATTTTGATAAAATTCTTTGCTTGTGTATTTCCTAGAAAAATCTTGACAAAATCTTTGAGTGATAACCACGCATTCTTCTCGCGTTTTGACATTGCCCCGATGAAATATTTATCTTTGATGAACATTTGAATCCGTGAACCATCAAATACACTGAGCTTGGTTTTGTCAATTGACAGGCTAGAAAACGTCAAAGAGAGGTGCTTGAAACAGTTGTCTTCATTTAGCAGTGCTTTGACAAATTGCTTCATCAAACCTAGTTTCATATACAGTGGTGGGAATATAATTTTCGTTATGTCAACGAGGGCTCATGAAGAATGTTTGTATAACCAAGTTAGATCTTGGAGGCTAATTCCTCCCTACTTCTCTCGAACGTTGTTGTTTTACATGCGCTGAAAGCAAGGATACTTGCTGACTATGCAGGACGCATTACATTTTAAGGTCAACACAAGTGATCAAGTTGTATTTGTGATATTGCAACTTAGTCACTCTCTTTATGTCTCCGTATTCTTTAAAAAGACCAACTGAATGACTCATTGGGACTATAACATTAGTTACGATTGTAGAAGAGGACAATCTTTAAACTCCGCTTTGAGCTATTGAAGAACAATAGCCATTCATTTGAGTTGTTGATCGGATTTACCAATTCCTTCTGTAAACCCTGTATGTTATGGAAATACAGAAACCTAACGTCACTTTGAAAGGACGGCAAAAATGTACTTTCTTTTGATAAAAAGTTGGATACCTTCGTTCCTTTTTCAAACAAGTCTTTCTCATTTAGTCTTCATGTTAGGAGTTCCAAGGCCTTTTTGACTGTCCCAAAACTTCTGCCAAATAATAATCGGTTGCCGATTTGGACAGATGGTTGGAGAGAATCTAAGGAATAAGTGCTATCGGCATGACTTGATGATGGTGATTTATACATATTTTAAACACACATACACTATATCTCTCCCTCTTTCACTATATATATATATATATATATATATATATATATATATATATAGAGAGAGAGAGAGAGAGAGAGAGAGAGAGTGAGAGGCTGCTTCTTATACTTTCCATATTTCTTTTCAATTTCGTTTGAAATCGGTTTTTATTATCAAATTTGATTTTTTAATAATGTCAGATATTCTCTTTTCAAAGTTCTGCATATCATTATATTAGGGAAGAGATACTCTTGTTTTAAACCCATATTTATCATTCCTTACTTCCATGTTTTCGGTGGATGTGACGAAATATGTATTCAACTGCATTGGTTTTATAAAACTTCCAATTTGTTTCAATCAACAAAATCTTGTATTCGTGTTTTGTTGGCACCGAGATATTTTTCCTGCAATATTTAAACTTCACCAATATTCCAATGCTAGCCTGCAGAGCAGTATAAAAACTTAAAGTAATCAAAATATCACCTTCTTGATCACGTTTCATTACTATAAGTTTCATGTAACTTCTATACGATAGAATACATAATCACCAGATGAAATATATATATATATATATATATATATATATATATATATATATATATATATATATATATATATATATATATATATGTGTGTGTGTGTGTGTGTGTGTGTGAGTGTGTGTGTGTATATATATATATATATATATATGACGGATTAAGAAAATAAAATGCCGTAATACCATTAATGTATTACGTTGATTTTTGAAAGATGAAATTTCTTTCTTTTTTGACTCAATTGAATCTGTTGAAGCTCGCCTATATCTAAATTGGAAGAAGTGTTGGTCTTCTCTTGTTTTTTTTTTATTTCCTCCGATTTTCTAAGTATCTATCTATTAACTCTTCTCGTTTGAAGAGTAAATTACTTAATAGCAATCAACAATTTTTAAATCATATAATTAAAAGGAAATTTGGTTCAATTGTAACTTCTGACAAGCATATTTTCAATTATTCTTCTTACGTTTTGTCTGACTGTGAAAAATTGGTGCTATCGAGGGGGCTTAATTTTTGTGTCTCTCACCTCGTGGTATCAATTCAGCTACTGTGTTTGCTGAATTTGAATTGTTGTATTTACAGTTGAGGAAGCATTCTCCTGCTCCTTCGTGTAATATTGCTTATCTAAAGGCTCGCTTGGCTGACTTAGTTAACACTCCTGTGTTTGCTGAATATTGTAATATTGTAATATTGTAATATTGCTTATCTAAACACTCGCTTGGCTGACTTTGTTAACACTCCTGTCGACTCTCATCGTTTCTTGTGGCAGAAGATTCATTTGAATCGGCAAAATAACTTAGACGGAACACCGACATTCTTCTCACTAAACCCGATAAAGGTGCCGGTGTCATTATTTTGAATAGAGCTGATTACATAGGCAAAATGAATGCTATTTTGGATGATACTGATAAATTCCTGAAACTTGGTGATTTACCTTTGATGACACCCAGAAACTGGAAAATAAACTACAAAAACGTTTTCTTGAGTTATTCAAGAGAAAATTCATATCGAAGGAGATTTATGAGTTTATTCGTCCAGTTGGATCACAGAGACCAAGAATGTACGGGTTACCAAAATGCATAAACCTGGTATCCCTTTGCATCCTATTCTTTCCATGTGCCATTCTGTCCAACATTCTTTGGCTAAATGGCTTGTCTTAGATTTCTATTCTGGGTTTTGCGTAAAAGATTCTTTTACATTTTCTTCTATTATCCTTCGTCTTCCTGTATGTAATCATTCCCAATTTTTGGTCTCCTTTGATATTGTCTCATTATTTGCCAACATCCTCTAGATGAAACAATAACTATATGTGCTAACTTCTTGTATCGTAGTCCATCAACTTCTGTCCTTCCTTTTCCTGAGGAGGTTTTAATTGAGTTGATGAAAATTGCCACAAAGTCAGTGTCATTCAGTTTCAATGATATTATGTTTCGCTAGATCGAAGGTGTTAGTATGGGTTACCCTCTTGGTCCCATTCTGGCGAATATTTTCGTTGGGTTTCATGAAAGACTATTGTTTGAAAAGTTTCCTAAGCCCTTTATTTATCTACGTTACGTTGACGATACTTTTGTCTCTTTAAGTTCACGTAATGATGCTTTGTTATTCTTCAATAAATTGAATAATTTACATTCGTCTTTATCATTCACTATGGAAGAAGAAAATAATAATAAACTGCCATTTTTGGATGTGTTAGTTGAAAGAAGTGATTTTTCTTTCCTCACATCTGTTTATAAAAAAAAACACATTCACTGGGCTTTATCTGAGTTGGGATTCTTTCGCTCCCAGGTCTAGGAAACTAAATTTAATCAAATGTCTTTCCTTTAGAGCTTTGAATATTTGGTGTGATTGCAAGATTTAAGATGAATTGAAGGCAATCAAAGAAATATTCATTAATAACGGATATCCTGAGGAAGTCATTGACGATAATATCAACTTAACAGTGACTAGGTTAAAAAATAAGAACAAAATCCTGACTTCTCAGGCTATGGACTCGGCTATCGGCGAAAATTTTTTAGCAATAAATAGCTGCAGGACCAATTATCAAGATGACTGTTTTTCTGTTCTGCATAGAGTGAGAGATAAAATACAACTTAATGTCTTAGAGGCGATCTATATCGCTATAGATCGCCCCTCTCTATATAGACAGAGAAGCTGTCACATTTTAGATATATTGGGGGACACATTGGATACTGGGGTGACTTAATTTTTTTTTCTCACTCACCCAGTCCCTTTATTCCAATCCAATAATATATATACATATTCCCGTTTTTGCACTTTCCAGCGATCTAGCTTGATAAGTGCCGGACGAAAGGGCCCTCGCAATTTTATTTTTTAAAATTGTTTTCTCCTTCCTTACCGATGATTCCGTTATTTTTCTGTTTATATACACAAACACACACACACACACACACATATATATATATATATATATATATAATATAGAAGGAGCTCCAATTTAATGACAAAACTGTGGTGAAGGCAACCTTTCTGGGAGTTGATAACAAAAGCAAAATTGGAGAAGGAAGCTTCAGCATCCAACCTCTGCTGACTTGTTGGAATACTTTGACAGGAAAAGAAGATACTCTGAAATAAGATCCACAGTTTTCATATTCACCTTGTTATACTTGTTACTGGGCTGCAGCTATGTCGTCTTATAGAGTGGCATAAATTTCGTACAAACGTATGTCACTATTATCCTACTGTACATAATAGATAGGTGAGATCTATTTTTAACATGTGTAACATTTATATTAGGTCCTGAGACGTTAAGTTGAATGCTGAATGAAACGATACAGTTCAATGGGTTTGATGGACAGCCGTTAAACTTGGGGTTTAAACGTTGAGTGGATGATTTCAGCCAGATGTCCAAAACGGCTCCAGTGTTAGAATAGATTAATCAGTTGGTAAGAAATATCCGACCTGAACGGTCGAACGTTTCATCTTGCTCTCCAACTCTCTGTTTTGGCCAACAATGGTTAAAAGTTGTCAAGAAAAGATTTGTGCCCATGAAAAGCGGGTTGTGTTGTCATTCCTCATCAACGAACTTGATCAAAGATGCCAACACGAAAGAGACTGCAGAATGACCGAAGCGACAAGAAGACTGATAAGAGAAAAGACGAAGTAAAATCAAAGAACAAAGCCCATATTCATATAACTAGATGATCGTTGTGCAAGGCCCCTATACAAATAACGTAGAACGGTTGAGAAAAGAGCTATGCAACTCAACGACATTCTTTATCATCTTATACATCTTACATATTTTCCCCAGTTTGAATTAATTATCAATCAGGATGTTCCCGGAATAATTTTAGTGGTAAAGGTAACTATCATCTATCAAGATGTAGCAGTCATCATATATATATATATATATATATATATATATATTGTTACTTTACTGGTTTGGCAGCAAAGAAGTTTAATATCAGATCAAATCCTATTTGCAGAATCTATATTTATTTAATTATGAAAGTAACTAAAGGGAAGTTCTTTTTAATTAGTTTTTACTCATAGTTTGGATGGAGAGATGGATACATACTTTTCCCTAGCGCAAAGGGATTCGCAAACAGCTCCTTCTAGAATTCGAAACTCTGGTAACGCAACTTAGTAATAAGAAATAAGAAATTATGGCAACAGGGAAGACGATGTTATGTATGTTACAATTCTGATGACGTAGACATATGATAGAATTCTGTTATGCTATATTTGATAACTAAAATTCAATAATTATTCAGTGCCAAACGGAATGTTATTTACCAGTCTGTCCAACTATATCTCAGAGTTTAGATCGGGAAGAAGAGGTAGATTATTCAACGTGAATTTAAACGCAAACTGTTATCTGGGATTTTAACTGATCTCCGGGTTCAATAGTCACATACCCATAAATAAGTAGACGTCTGTCAATATTTTGTAAAAAAATAATTTTGTTTTAAACCAAAGGTACTAGGAGTTTAACTCGTAACAAATATTAGATATTGTTTATGACCAAACCATACGACATTGAAACTCAGTAACCAAAAAAAAAAAAAAAAAAAAAAATCAAGTTTTTCTTTAAAATATACTTACTATGTAGGATTTTGTGTAGGGCCGTAATTATAATTTGATCGGCAAAATATTCATATTCTTTGCTAATAAATAATTAAAACAATATTCGTTTTGATTGAATATATTCCACGAGAAATCTTTGATATCTTTGACATAGAAAAAGATTAATATTCAACGAGGAGAAATCGTGGAAATTACACCGTACGAAAAAAATCAAGTGGAGTTATCAAAGAGAGAATGGCTGGTTTGCATCAAATCAAACATTGCGTTTAATTGTATGGTGTAATGTTCAACTATACTCACTAAGTAGTATAGTAAATAGAGATTATTGCATATTATTTTGCTGGAGATTTGACGAGGATCCGATGACCTTTGAAATTCTAATAAGCTCCAAGAAAATGCTGTCGAAAAAAATGCCCCGAAGACTAATAGAAATCCACAAAATAGAATATACAACGATATATTGATCTGGTAGTTTCGGTACTAACAAATGATATATGTATTAAGTATTGCATATAGACTGTTATTGAATATTTTTGTATTATGTATTGCCAAGGCAATAATTGGATTTATATGATTACAAATCATCCTTTCTTGCTCGAATAGCTACTCTAGATAGTTTTCGTTACATAGAATTTCCACGGATCATGCTAGTAATAATATCGTATATACTCAAGTAATGAACAACTTCGTGTAAAGAACAACTCTTAATTACTTGCAACATAAAGGTTAGGCCTAGAAGCAAGGTAAGCTTTGACGTTTAAGAATATCCCAAATGACTGAGTGGAAGGATTGAAGAATATCTCGCTTGGCTGTCGGGAGGACATCAAGAAGAATATTTCTCCTAGTGGAAGAATATCCCCCTTGGCTAGAGGGAGGATGAGCGTAATGCGTGAATGAACGAGCAGAATTATAAATAGATTAGGAATTGTTAGAAGTGTACTTATTCACAGGTGAATGTGTATGTGTATTCTTTATCAGGGAAATAACTTAGAATACTTATTCTAAAGTTAATATGTATGTTGAATTAGCGTTTTTAGAAAGACCCTCTTCTCTTGAAGTAAAGGAACTATTGTGTATGTTACTTAAAAACACTTATGTTGGTATTTATTCATTTTATCATTTTATCATTACCATGGATCGGTGTAGTAGAATTCCGAGTATATATCCACGTACACAGAGGTAATTTTTTCTTTTATTCAAGAGTAATCACAATATTCACCTTGTATACTGACAACGGAAAGTATGCTGAATATTTTGTGATTACGTTATATTAGTTGAAAGAATTGTCACTGTGTACACGCGACGCGTATCAATTAGACAGTCGCGCTTGTATGTGCTCACGTATATGTCTTTATATTGAGGTCTGTTAAACCTAATTTTTGTTTTTAATCAACTGAGAGTTTGCAGAATTTTCTAAAGCTCCTGTATGTTTTTAAGGTAAGTTAATGCTCTACATGTGGCATCTTTCGATGATTCCAGCTCCCCTGAAAATTTTCGAATTATTTTCACTGCCCTTTAAACCATCATAATCGACAATTGATAGTAGTTTGTTTCTAGGCTTTATTTCAAGAGATAAGCTATTATAACAAAACTTTTGGAGGAGAACAGTCAGATATTGTTTCACTTTATTCAAGTTCCTGAATCCTGCGAGTAATTTTAGCTGCCTTTAAAATATCTTAAAATTGGTAGAATGTAGACATTATAATATCTGAAAAAAAAAAAAAAAAAAAGGCACAACTGAATAATCTTCATAACTTGTATATAACAAAATATTAATAAAACGGTGGAATCATAGATGGATTTTAGAGGTATTCATGAAAATACATTCTATACTCTTTCATAATAATCTATACTCTTTTATAATAATTTAGGAGAAATTGGGTTGGTGATTGTGTGCTGATATTTTTTTTTATACTCTATGGAAGATTATATACTCTATGGAAGATTATATATTTTAAATCTTACGTACCATTGTTGCAATTTTATGTTTATAAAATTTGGCATTTGATACTGTCTTAAAGTTGATTTTGAGCTCTAACTCTAGATAAAAGGTGTACTACAGATGTTTTCACTTGTGTTATAGAGTTATCTAAACATACAACGTGGGAAAAATTGACAGAAGTCTTAAATGTTAAGATTCAAAATTTAAATGGAGACGTAATGCAGAGCAGTGTAACTTATACAATAATGTTATCATGAAGTGCAGACGTCAAGATAATTTGAAAAAAAAGTAATGGATTATTTAAATACATCCCCCATACTCACCAGACCTAGCTCCGTGCAATTTTTTCTTGCTTCCTAAACTGAAGATACAACGGTATCAAAGGAAAAGTTTCAGATGTATTTCGATCAGTGGAAAATATGTTGGAGTTAGTCTGGTGAATGGCAAGGGGGATATTTTGGAGAAAATTAACATTTCACTCATTGTTTATTTGTACTTTAGTAAATACAACTTCAATCTTGATACTTTTCGAACATACTTCTCATACGCTTTAACATGAGTGTATCTCTATAATAGTGTGTGTGTGTGTGTGTGTGTGTGCAAAAATGTTTGCGTTTGGGATATCCACACAGAGAGCAAAGTATATATTCCCAGCAATATTTTCTCTTAAAACGAGGAACTATATCAATTTTGTTTTTGCTGTGTTGTTCCGTTTGATTCCTGGAAAATGTACGTCTCTGCAAGCAATTTACAGTAAACACATAATTTATATCACATTACATCTGTTTATTTTTTCTTGGCTTTTTTTTTTCAACAAGTTTTCCTCCAGATGAGACCGTTTGAAACTTGTTTTTGCACTAGCTGTCGTCAACATATAATCAATGTTGCTGCTTACTGCGTTTGCTGTTCGAGGCCTTTTGTTGTTTGAAGGCGGCAAAGAGACTGTGAGAATTCTAAAAATAAAAGAAGAACCATTTAAAATATATATAAAATGTTTAATACGATTTCATTCTAACCACGACATATTTGCGATTTTAAGTATGTTCATACTTACAAGTGAGGATCCGGAAGTAATACCTCTGATTTATTTCCACGGAAACTACAACAGATGCAGGGAGCACAATAAAAAACCTTGAATAGTTTTCAGTTACAAAACACTATTTTCCCATGTAGTCACCTCCATAGACTATACCCATTCTTCAGCGATGAAGATGAACGAGGTTTCATTGAAGATGGAGCCTGGCGTGAGTTTTGTTTTACGCAACTTTTCTTGTATACGAATAAGTAAAATTCAGAACAGAGCATACGAAAGAATAGTCCAAATTATTGTTCGTTGCTAGCACTTTCGGTTAATCCATTTTAATTTCTCGAGGACTGTAAGGATTTTTCATATCGATGTGTATCAAAATTTATACTGATGTGGGAAAATATGACCTATTATAGGTTATTTGATACCAAATCCATTCTTATACATATAAACAGTTCTTATACATATAAACAGTTCTATTTCAAACCATTCAGTACAGTTTTTTGTTTATAACAACAGTTAAATATAAAAATAGTTCTATTTTACAGTAACAGTTAAATGTAAAAACAGTTCTGATTTAAACAATTTAGTTTAGCATAAGTACACTGTTTAGTTCTATTTAACCCATAAATAGGACTATCAGGTGCTACCACTCCGAGCCATAGTGGACTTAGGAGTGATAGCAATAAAGGGGTACTCCGCAACCCCCAAAGCACCAGCATTACTGAAGCCTCACCATCAGATTGTTTAGTGTCATACAGGACGCCCTTGAGAGAGTCTTAGTCCTCTGCAGAGATGCAGTCGACTGGATCATGATGCGGGAAAAGTGTGTTTTTCTAACTTGTTTATGAAGGAATTATAAACATCAAATACGGCCAAAACATTGTGGTTATGTTCGAAAGAAATTTTGATTTTTTTGCAGTTAGATGTATAGGTTATTTGTGTCTTTTTGACGAGTATTTTTCTAATCGAGGATGGTAGAATTCGAATAGTTTCATATGGCACTGTGGTCTGAAAGGTGACAAGTAAATCTTCGGGAGAAGGTGGTGATAGTGTAGTCAACGAAGTTTTTTTTAAAGATTTTTCTTCAATGATTTCGGCAAATGAATTTGTAAGCAATGTTGGTTGTGTTCATTTTGGATTGACCGTGGTTATTATGACTGATGATCAGACTAGTAGTTTTTAGTTTTTATAGTAAATTATTAGTTTGGTATTCGGCCGAGGAGATGCACTATTTTATTATATTTCTTATGGAATATAAATTCAGTTTTTAATCTTATTCCTTTTGTTAAAAAAAAAGATTTATGTTTTGTCGTTTTTGCTTTTGTGATCTGTATTATTGCAGCTTATTTTGGTTAGAGACGATTCGATTTGACTTAATAATTTGATTAGGAAATCCGTTGTAACACACACACACACACACACACACACACACACACACACACACACACACACACACATATATATATATATATGTATATGTGTGTGTGTGTGTGTGTGTGTGCGCGTGTGTATAACGGCCAAGAGATAGTCTATATAGGATCAACAAAGCAACCATTGAAGGAAAGACACAATAATCACAAAGCTTCCTTGAAGAATTAACGCTACGTCAATATTAAAATTAAGTACATAGGGAATTATAAAGAAAAGTATGGTTTGGTTTGGATTTTTTGTTTAATGGCATATCAACCTTCATTGCTTATTTATTGCCAAAGCCATCCTAAAAGAAAAATAGTGTTACTATCTAACCTACAGCGATGGGTATAAGAAAAGTATGTTGAAGAACTGAAATATTTTGAAAAACCGTATGGTTGTAATGAGGGTTCGAAACATTGTAAACTATACTTGAGGAAAAATACAAGTTTTCCGGATGTTTGAATTCTGCTGAATAAAAGATCACAATTGGTAACTAAATATCACCATGAATAATTAATTCAAATATTTACTTCGTTATTTGGCACCAAACTGTGTGACGTGAGTTAGTAAGTTAGCCACGTAACTGTTGTGGCTCCGGAAAGGGTCACTAATGAAAACGCAGACACGGATATTAGGTAAACAGATTATATCGCACAAGAAAGATAGATTTACATAGAAAAGGTAATAAGTCTCGTACTGTTTCGGATAATTCCGGTATTGTTCGGCTGGCAGCGAAATCTCTCAGTACTAATAAATAATGGTGAGATGGGCAAGGCTCCCACAACACCCCTTCCCCAAGTCTTTTACTTCGTAAAAGTGCTGTTAGTATTTTTTTCTTTTTGGGTCGATTATCAACGGGTCGGTGAATTTCCTTTTTCTCCCTGACCGACGTTTTTCAGATATTGATTGGGGAGGATCTAAATCGAAAATGTCGAAAATAATTTCTATTGGCTTTTCTTCTGTTTGTGGTACGTCGTTAGAATCGTTCAAACGGCATTTCTGTAACTGGTTATGGTGTCTCTTATGTGTGTATTTGGGTCCTTCTACAATTTACACCATATCACCAATTCTTTTTTAAATTATTCCACGTTCCCACAGGATGTGTTATTTTGATATTTTTTAAAGTAAATTTTTTCGATCGCGGTGAACGGCACGTTTCGTGTCTTTCTAAAAATGGGGCATGCATTTTCCTTCAGTTCAAATTTTGCCTTATTTTTAGTACATTTGCCCAGACCAGCTGAAAATACTTCGGGGAAACTACCTTTTAATTCCATCTTAATTTTTTCAGCTTCTGCCGTAATGCATTCTACTTTTTGGCAAAACGTATTAATTGGTTGATCCCAGAGATTAAATTTCTGAAACCAGTCCGACTTCAGTACGAAGACTTTTAATTTTTCAGTTATACCATTTAGTGATACAGGGATAATTATTTCGCCTTCAGATTGTATTTTGTCTTCTGTTACTGTTCGCGCCATCTTGCTTGTCATCTTTATTATTGGCCTATTTAATTTTCTCCAAGTTTGTAAGTTTATTATTGATAGATCAGAGCCAGAGTCTAGCTAAAATCTTACCGACTAATAAGTCTAATAATTACAAATAGTACTTTGACTGTTATGTATTTAGGAACGACTTTGACTCGTCCAAGCCTTTTGTACGTCTGATAGTTTTTAATTATTTTTTCTGTTTCTACACTTATGTCCGAATTCATCGCAGTTTTGACATTTTCTCGTACGATAGGGACAGTTCTTGACCCAATGTAATTTTCCACAGCGGTAGCAAGCGCTGGGTGTTTTTTTTTGGTTGTCACTAGTCTGCCTGTATTGAAATTTTGGGTAATCATATCTTTTTGAGTAATCGTGTTTTTTTCTCTCTTTTACCGGAGAGTATGATTGAGATCTATGTTTGACTTTCCTTACGTAAGCAACACCAGACTCCTCGATATTTTTGAGTCTTTTCTGACGCTAACTATCCTCTGACAGTCTTCAGCCAGTTTTTGAAGTGTGAGATCGGGTTCGTTCTCTAATTTCGACAAAACTCTGCGTCTGATTTCCGCGTTCTTTGCCCACACTAGATCTTGTGCGAATATCAAACATTTGAAGTTATCCGCTGACAATTCGCCTTGTTTTAAATCATCGCAATTTTTATTGACGGATGAGGCAAACGCTAAATAATAATCACTGCCCCTTTTTGTAAAGTTGAGACATTTCCATCTTTTGTGGAATAGAGACGTTTTGGAGCTGAATAATTCGGCACAGTCGGTAATGTAGATATCTTCATATCTTCTGTAATAAGCCTTGAAGGTCTTATCATCATCTGGTACGTAGATAAATGTTTTGACCGCATCCCACACAGCATTTTGAGAGAAAACTGCAGTACTATCTGAAGGCTGGTTATTACTTAGACTTTTAAAAAGTGCTTCTTGTTGTTTTTGTAATTTAAGGAAGAACCGTTGTTGTTTTTCCTCGTTTTCTTGTTCCTTTTCCTTATTTCCTTGCAACAACTGAAAAATTCTTTCTTCGTTTTTTGTTGAAGTTGAAGTTGTTTTTCTTCGTTTTCTTTCTGAAGTTGAAGGAGTTTTCCCTCATTTTTTTGTTGAGACTCCATTTGGAACCTTATCATTTGCGCAAACATTTCTTTAAGGTCTTCCATTTTTTAGACTTAAAAGAAAATTTTTCTTTAAAAAAAAAAAACTTTTTTTTACTGGAGGGGGGAAGTTTTTTCCCCTCAGTAAATATCCCCAGAAATAGAGTATAATTACTGTGTGAGTGTGTGTTTTTTTACAACACAATACTGTAAGCGCCGAATTAAATTTTTCTCTCTGAAGTGGGAGGGGAGAGAGAAAAATATGAAAATCACTTTTTGATTACGTGACAATCTACTTACAGTTTTTTTTTAAATATCCGTTATCCGACACACTCCATCGTTTTTACAATTTGATACCTCGTAGTTGTTTAAAAAAACCTTGTTCAGTTCGTTGTATACTGGAATTTTGTTGTAGATTCGTTAACAACTTGTCGTTGGGTATCTCTTTGTTGTTAGGATGTATCTTTGCCAGTATGTTGTGCAATTAACTCCTTTTGCTTGTTGGAGAGTCCCTTTTTTCGTTCGAGTTCCTCGTCGCCAGTATGTGGTGGCCCCGGAAAGCGTCACTAATGAAAACGCAGACACAGATATTAGGTAAACAGATTATATTGCACAAGAAAGATAGAGTTACATAGAAAAAGTAATAAGGCTCGTACTGTTTCGGATAACTCCGGTATTGTTCGGCTGGCAGCGAAATCTCTCAGTACTAATAAAGGTGAGAAGAGTCCATTATGGTGAGATGGGTAAGGCTCCCACAACAGTAACTTAAATTTTGTATTGAGAACCAATATCTATTCAGTTGAATTTAAGGAACTTCACACGTATCTTTGCAATCTCACATAATGATCGGCCACGTAACTCACAGAGTAGTGAGGTTTACACTGCTTTATTTCATTCTATAACTGAAATATCGTACACACACATACATGCATATATATATATATATATATATATATATATATATATATATATACGTATGTGTGTGTGTGTGTGTGAAAGTACAAATATAAAAAAACACAAGATCTTCAGATGATGTTTTTATTCATTATTTTGGTGCTAAAGTTTCAGTTTTTTAAACACGGAAACAAACCTTCATTAGGCTAGTTGAATACATGATGTACCTTCTGAATTTTATTTTTCATAATTTTATATAAATGAAATGCAAAAATGAAAGTTTTACGCATTCTATTTCCATTAGTGGCGTTCTCTTTTAAATCTGCATGATGTAATTTGTGTTCAAAAATTTATTTTAAAACGTATGTTCTTAAAAAGAATTCATATCTATCTATCTATCTATCTATCTATCTATCTATCTATTATATATATATATATATATATATATATATATAAACGGTGAAGCTAAATTATTTTAAATAAAGGATTTTCTTACTGTTTAGCAATAATTTGACTGAGCAAGGAGATAAATTGTAAAAGTTTGGTCTCTGTTTGATAGTATTGTAGTTTGAAATTATATTAGATTCAACAACTTTTCCCCGTTTTTTACACGATTTATAAATTAACGTTTTGGAATCTTTAAAATCATAGTTGTGATAAGTTTCTGAATATGTCTGACTAAACCATTATTTCTGTTCCCTTTTTTCAAATTTCCTTTATATTCATAAATTCGATTTTGGAGGTTTATTAAAATTCAAACATTGTATAGTTTAAACTCCAGCATAAAATCCCGCCTTGGATTTAATGTGAGAATATTTTTTTATTATTGATTAAATTCTTATTTGTCATTGAAGAATTAGTGACTGTTTTTATTCTAAGATGGTTTAAATTTTTTTGATTATGTAGTTGAATTGTTGAGTAAAATACTGTATCTGTGTAATAAATTATTGGATAAATTATTGTGAGGAATTTTTGGAATACATAAATGTTTGTGAATTTTTAGAGCACGTTGTATAAAGGAATTAGGATATTGAAGTTGTGCGAAGGAATTTTCTATATTGTCAAATTCATCATTTAAAAATGTAAAGGTGCAAATCTAAGGACACAACATCACTTATTCAAATGCTCTGATGAAGGTTTAATATTTTCATATTTAAAAGATTGAAACATTTAATGATTATACATAATTCAAACTACGAATAAAATCATCCTCTGAAGACCTTGTGCTTTTTTATATTTGTGTAAACGCGTTTTTTAAAAATCACAAACTGCACACTAAAAAGGAAGATCAACGTCCAATGTAATTTCTGCTTTTAATTGATCTGGCGTATATATATATATCTATATATATAATTCTTTTCAATACCCTGTCCAGTGGCAAAAGCTGCTTGGTAGCGCCAGAAGTGGCAGTACCACCTTGAGCTACCGAAACTGTTGGCGGCTGATGAGGGCAGGATATCGCACGTGCTTTCACAAGTTGTATGATGAAATATATATATATATATATATATATATATATATATATATATATATATATGGAAACTCAACTGATTTCTCAACAGAAATACTAATTTTTGTGAAAAAAAATTGGCTCGAGAAGCTGTAATTTTTGGACCTGTATTTTGGCATTTATTAACTAATCGGCGCATTTACATTAGTTTTAAAATTTTCGAGATACTTCAAAGACGACAATATTTGATTTGCTGCAAAAAATTTGAAGGATCAAAACCCAAAATAATTTTGATATCTTTTCCCTCCAAGAATGTTAAAAATACAATTAGAATCATAGATAAATCAACATTTTTCATCTAATTTTGAGCCTACATAAATTGTAAAAAAAGCGAAATATTTTCAGTAATTATGGAATTCTCTATATTTACTCAACAAACAGTAGGAATGAAATTTATTCCATTATCTACTCAATCTTTCGACTTATTTCTTTAATTGAAAACTTAGTATACTTTTCTTACAAGAATGCATTTTATTTCAACATCGCTTATCTATTGGATACATTAGTTTTTTGTAGATCTTATTAATACTGATATTACAGCCGAAGCTTGCTGATGAAAATATCTTCAGTAGAGATATAAATGTATTTATGCCTTGACGTGTATACACACGTCAAGGCATAAATACATTTATATCTCTATATACCGACACTCTCATGCAAAGACTTTTTAGGCATAGAAATATGTCCCCTTTAGATTAGACTAACACTTACTGCTATACTTCATTCATAAAATCTTAATTATGATCTATTTAAAAATATTTACGCTCCGTTGACAAGAAAAGATTTTGCACTTTACTTTTCGGCAAACTTTTCACTCAATTTAAAGAAATAGAATTTATGAATTTGTAGATCGGAGTTTTATTTAGTCATTTGCCCCTTTTTTTCTGATATATTCTTATATATACTTCTGTGATGTTCAATGGTCCTGTAACCTCGTTTCGTCGTAAGGACGCAACTCATGTAGCGTGTCATGTAAAAGAATAGCCAGGTGAAGCACATTCCTCTCCCGGTCAGTATATATATTTCTTCTGTGAAAAATTGGTTGCGTTCGTTTGTGCAGAGCTTTTTACGAACGCAAATGGTTGTGACTATGTGGAAAAATACCTCTGATAGACGAAAACTTGCTCTATTCAACGGTATTATTATGCTCACTGAATCTATTACAGTTTCCGTGGAAATAAGTAAGAAGCAACGGTAGGATACGGATGTTGAACTTGATCTTCTGAAGTTGGTGGTCAATTAAATCTTCAACATAAAGTTGGGATATGAATGTTGAACTTGATCTTCTGAAGTTGGTGGTCAGTTAAATCTTCAACATAAAGTTGGGATATTGGAAAGTGTTATCAGGTTGTGTCCCAAAGCAAACTAGCATATAATGTCAAAGTTAAGTTGGAATAAAAAGCCATTCGCGTACTCGTTAAAGTAGGCCACAATTGGGTCATCAAATAGCTGTCAATTGTTAACAATACCCGTGGAAATAATGTAAATCAGCCGGAGAGCTTTAAAAGGTATACTAAAATGTATAGAAATTATATGTAGAAACAGTTGCCAATAAGATAAAATCTCTTGTGTATCAAGTTTGTACCAGAGACTTTAAATCTCTGTAAGGCTTAAAAAGCCAGATCCGTGCTTGCCATGATTAATGATTCATTTATGAAATGATATTCAATATGCATACACAAATTCGAGGTAGCGGCCATTATGTGTGTATGTACTCAAATCCTCCGCAACGGTAGGATGCGACACAAGGTCAATTTTTAAGCAGAGTTTTAGAGGTTTGATTTCAGAGATTTCATTCTTCTTGACTGGTTGCCATAAGAAAGTTTAAGAGCCCAGTCTCCCTTATTTATAGCTGGAGGGAAAATAAAGATAAATTTTTAACAAGATATCAATGATTTTTGTTTACTACTTTCCTCAAGACGAAGATCACCAGTAATAGCATCGTTGATATGTGCAACGCAACGGTGAGATTGTGAATGTACGAGTGAAAAAAGTTGCGTATATATATATATATATATATATATATATATATATATATATATATATATATATATATATATCACCTCTTCTCTTTGTATATATATATATATATGCACACAAAGAGAAGAGGCGATTAAGAGAACAACAGACGTAACTAAAATAAAAAGAGAAAAGAAAATAACAAGAAAAGGAAATAAATTAAGTATATAGTTGACTGGGAGAAGGAAAGAGAAAAGAAAAAAAAAAGAAGAGAAAAGAGATGTAATGAAAGAACTGGAAAATTTTTTGTTTCTATTACATTGAACTATTACCAATATGGAAACAGTACAAAGGAAAAATAAAACTTTTAAATGCCCTGGACACTAGTTCTATTTGACGCATAGATGGGACCCTAACAGGTAGTACCACCCCAGGTCAAAGAGAACTTGGGAGTAATGGTATTAAAGGGTACTCCACATTCCACAAAGCTCCAGGACCGGAGCCTCACCATCAGATGGTTTTGTGTCATATACAGGACATTCGTTGGTAGGAGGATGTCTTACCCCTCTGCAGAGATTCAGTCGGCATATTCTACAGCCCCAGCCAACTGGGCGAATGAGAAATATTCTTTGAATATGAAAGAAAAAATGTCAGCTATAAAATATAAATGTATGTGACGGAGACGCTTAGTCGCATCTAGATACACAGTTACATTCGCGGCGTGATATTGTTTCTTAAATTGAAAATAATCTCAACAGTAAGATTTGAGGACATGGAAAGCACTAAATCATATCAAAAAAGAGTTTCAGATGTGCTTTGACTCATTGAAAACTCACTGGAATGAGAGTGTTCATATGGCAAAGCAACTATTTTGAAGAAAATTAACATTTTATTCATTGTTCATTTCGGTTTTTGGAAGCAACTCGTATAACAGATAAGTCTATTTTTGATAAGTAATACTACTTCTGTCCTTTGACTATTTTTACATTTAGTATATAAAATTTATATAACAATTAGTATGGGACAGATCTAGTAATAAACACCAAGAAACTGAAATTACATTTTTTTCACTAAAGAATTTTTAAAATTTGAAGTAAAAATTTGTACATGTGTCTCATTTTCACCTGAATCTAAAAAATGTTTCAAATAGCTACATTTAGTATAAAAAGAAAATTATTTTTTTAAAAATGTATAATTTTTCTAATTATAGGGATTATAAATTCATTCTCCAGTCATTGAAATCGGAGGCGCGCTAAGCGTAACCTCGGTGGAGATGAAATCGGTGATCAGAATTCAAATCCTGGACGTAGTTGCTTGAATTTCACTTCGCGCTTATATCCTTGGGAAATGCATGAATCCATCTCTTCTCGCCACTCCTCGAGCTATGAGTAAATAGTAGGGCAGACTAGATTCGTTTGATTCTGTAAGGCAACTGGCCTAGATGAAGGAAAAATCAGAATTCAACCCAGCTTTATTCCGCTTAGAAGTTGACTTTGCGTCACATCTTGACAGAGGGTTTGGATAAATTGATACTCTCATTTAAATTTTCTAAAGATAAATTCAGATTTGGTTATCACTTTCAGATATTCTTACCTCATAAAGCTGATAAGAAATAAAAGCAATGTGCGTCCTTTTTAGATTCTGTTAGCTGATGTTAAAAAAAATGTTTCTCCTTTGCACTGTGGCAGATTTAAGCGTTTTGTTAGAAAAAATTATTTTATCTCTGCAGCTGACATCCAACCGCATAAAATTATCCACATCAATGCTACCAGGACTGACAAACCTCCTTGATTTTATGTTTTTTTGTGAGCATTTTCCTCATTATCTTACTGAAGTTTTTCATCCCCATAGAGGCCAACTTTGTTTTTTCTTCAGGCCCCACCACAACTCTTCTCGTTCTTTTTAGTGATGGTGGTAGTGAGATGAGAGGTAATATTTTAATCCTAAGGATGTTCGAGTAAAAAAGGAATGTGACGAAAGAAAAAAAACCTCTTTAAACAGATTTCGCATGTAAAAAAAAAAAAAAAAGAAATGAAAAAATAAAACAAAAAACAACAAAAAACAAAACAAAACAAAAAACAAAAAAGCTACATGCAAGTAGCAAAATGTGTAATGTAGATTTTTTCTGATCAATATCTTCATCTTCGTTGGGACCCCTCGTGGTGGCGCAATGGTTTAGCAAACTAGTCTTGCAGACAATTACGATAATGGAATGAGTTCGATCATTATTAGGCACTTCATAATTATAACTTGTGCTAGTTTTAGTTCTAATTTTTACATTTCCGGTCAAGTCATAGTGAAAGTACCAGTTCATTGAAGTTGAGCAGCGATGAAACCGCTCAGTACTCACATGGGAAACCACTTAGTTACAGCAAATGCTATAAACAACTTGATACTTATATGCCAGGTTAAACGAAACGAAGTGAATAATAATATTCATATATTTTTTTAAACACGGAGTTTCGTTGATGGTACAAGAAAGCGCCGAAAATGGACTTGATTTTATTTCAAATATATTTTCTGCATGGTGGTTAGCAATCTTAAAGTAAAAGCTAGCTACACAGAAGTTTTGCACTAAAAGAAAATTACTATTTTTAGTACGGATGAATTCACTTAAATAAGTAATCATTTATTTAGGTTAGCTTAGTTTGGCCCAAGGCCAGAAATATGGAACACGCAATGATAATCAAATGAGTTGGCTATCTTGTAAATCATTACACCTCTAGAGGCTCCCATTACACAAGATGATAATTCTGTCAACTAAACATTGATAAAAGTCAGAACAGCATTGGCAGATGTAACAATTTACCGAACTTATTTTAGTTTGGTAAAAGGCCAGAACTATGGGATCCTCTGAAAATATTGAATTTGAGAGCAGGACGAAGATGAGGAGTTCGTTTTTAAATAGGCCTTATTATCTCCCTTGCGCTACATATGTATATATTTAGCCAACCCTTTCGCGACAGGTAGGTTGTAACAGAAGGTCAATTTTAAGCAGAGTACTATTGGTTTGAATTTAGAGTTTTCTTTCACCCTACCAAGGTTAAATAACCCAGTCTTCCTTATTCATCTGGTTTCAAGCCTTCTCAAGGGCATGAGCAAGAAGAGAAACGCAAACAACTTCGACGACAATTTGAACTCTGTCGATTCCATTTCCTACGTCGATAACCATTATGCTAAGCGCTCCCCTGTAAGTAAAAATTTGGTTTATATGAATGACTGAGAGGGGTAGTTATTTACTTAGTTTAACTTAGTTTGGCATAAATCTAGTAGTATGGAGAACACACAAACAGCTAGCCTATCACACTAACCAATTTATTACGCAAAGTGTCCAGAGAATGATCATTAGCTAGGTATATGATGATAGTTTGATGGAAAAACGAAATTTATGAGTGGGAAACCAATGTAAACATATTGAAGTAATTATCGATTTGCTCGTGAAGTTATAGATTATCATTTATTTATGTCATAAGACTTGAGATTAGTCCGAAGAAGACTAAAGGAGGACCCAGTGCAGTGTCAAGCAGTCCACTTGAAATTCGAGTTTTGGGCTTCAAAGCACATATATAGTTAGCTAAACTTTTATCTGTCTGAAGGATAGTCTGTGAAAGGGACAGGGAAATCAGGTTTGGGTGGCTTGTGCAAATATAAATTATACATTGTCTTGTTGGGTGGGGAGAGATTTTCTATTTATGAAAAGGAAAAGTACTAGTCTGAGAAGGTAATTAAATGGTTAGAAACAGAGGAAGGTAAAAGATAAGTTAATAGTAGTAACACATAACCCAATATATATATATATATATATATATATATATATATATATATATATATATATAGTATCAGCTACTTTTTTTTGCAGAAGGCAATCTTCTAGATTCACTAAGAGTACCGTTAAGAGCCTGTGTAACTTCTCAGGTTTTGTATATCCATGCAATCTTCTTTTCCGTTGACACCGCCTCCATGTACCCTCACATGAATTCTCAAATCTGCCGCAGACCCAGACCTTGTCACGATCTCCCTGTCGGTTGGTGCTGAAAAGCTATTGTAAACCGAAATTTCAAGAGTTTGCTGTCATAAGATCTCATATAACTAGTAAGTCCAGCTTTTAATAAACAGACCATAAGACAGAAGTTACAAAAATGTGTTAGCTGTAAAGTGTCCGGCTTCCAAAGGGATCGTTTCAGGCTTGAGTGTTCGATTATCGAGCTTCAAACGCATTACAGCTTTCGCAGATAACTTTCTTCCAAGATGGATGATTTACCGTCACCTGCTTCCAGTCTCGTATGTCTATGCTGAGTATCCCCAGGTTATTTTTGACGACATCCTTCTACTGTTTTACGACTCTGAATAGCTGCTTGAGTGACCCAAAGTCCTCCAGCTTGGTAATGTGCCAAGCTCAACGCATCTGATTACGTATAAAGAGCATCTGGATGTATTAGCTCGCTGGAGAACAATGGTGTTTACTGTTAAAGACTGCTATTTGATGTTTAAGATCACCCAAAAACAATCTTGATGGAAACTTCTGAAGAGTATGAAATGACAGATAAAATGCACATTTCATAAACACTAAGCTTGGTTTTCATGCTGATTCATCATCAGATCATACACTTCATCAGAAGGCCTTGCTAGGTTTTTTGATCTTTCGATTTATTCCAAAATCAAAGGATCCACCTCTTGAAAGAGTGCTGCTAAAATATACAAAACCCTTGACAAAGATGTTTGGTTCGACATAGGACTGGCTCTGAAGATAGAATGAATATGACCTTCGTCTTTTTCAGACTGATGGTAAGTTCAGAGTAGTGGAGGCTCTAGAGAAAAGATCCGTTACAACTTGTATATCTCCGGTGTGAGTAACGAGATCTACATCTTCAGCGTGAAGCATTCCTTAAACGAGGGTTTAGAAAGTCTTTGATGTTGCGTTGAAGCGTGTCAGATCAAAAACATTATGGTTTTGAATCGAATGTAGACGCCGATATCAGTCTTGAAATGCGTATGAGAGATTTACACCAATATATATATATATATATATATATATATATATATATATATATATATGTAACAACTATATCAACTATATTTTCAAACTTTCTTACCACTAACCTTTCCGAATTTTTACTTTTTTGTATTAGTGGAAAAAATTTTGTATATATAATCTGTTCGAATTTTGATCAATAATTTTTGTGTTCTCCTCGCCTTCATACACTTGGAAAAGACAAACAATTGGTAAACTAGTACTGATCTCACTATCGTTGTAAGGACTACCAATTTAAAGGAAGGTCAACTCTGAATAGAAACCTTAAAATTAATGGTTAACCTGGTAGAGTAAGGTCTATTTGCAGTCATGTTTTACATACCTTGGGTAAAGTAGTGTACTGAAGGCAAACTTTGGACAGAAATCAGCTATGAATCAGGAAATATACCTGAATTCAATTAAGCTGTACATCATTAAAAAATTGACTTTGTATCGCATCCTGTTTGTGGTGGAGAGATTATTCTAGTTTACGTCCAACTTGCCCCTGCAGGAAATGTTAAATAAACATTGGCAGACTTTGAAGAGATTAATCAGTCTGCTTATCTGTTAAATGGGTCAACACTTACAAACGTCGAGATTAATTCACCAGTGATTACCATGCTGGACTACAACAGAGATTTCGGACAATTACTAAGGGGAAAGGAATGAAAATACATATCTTCCATTAGCTATGGATTAAATAGTACCATTAGTGTTCTTCTACAAGGATATCTTTGACATTATAAAACTCTCTGAAACAGATAAGCTATTAAAGAAACCAAACTATATATATGATTTTTTTTTTTTATTTCTTATGAAATAAAAATAAAAATAAAAATTTCACTTCTTTAGTGTTATTACGAATTTATTTCAAGTCTATGATGACCCTCATCGGATATTAAACGAAAAATATTATTTGGGTGTTCATATATTGCTTCCGGCGAGAATAGGGTTAGAAAAAGATTTTAATCTTTGGATTAAAATAATTTTTTGATTAAAATAATTTTTTATATATATTCTTTTATATTTTTTAATCAATAAATTTTTTTACGGTGGAGATATCATATCAATTATTATTTGATACATCCCTTAAAAAACCCCAATCCATTACCCCTAATTAATATCCTATTGAAATTTTAAAAAAAATCAATCCGGAAAAATTAAATTGTGGCTTGTGACTCATTTAAAATTATAGATAAGATATGCATTCATACATCCGTTGAAACTATTATGAATTATGAATATTAAATAATATAATTCCTGATATCAGGAAATATATATATATAGCGTAACTATATATATATATATATATATATATATATATATATATATATATGTGTGTGTGTGTGTATATATATAGCGTAACTGACTGAATAAAACTCCGATCTACACATCAATAAAACTGGACGTAAATATTTTAAGATGCAAATTCATGTATGAAATGTAATATTTCTTGCTTGCCTCAATATAAATTGGCATATTTTGTATGTGTGAAAGATCTGTGTGTGAGTGTGTCACTATGCAAGAGAGAAAATATATTAATGCGTTAATATTTATCGGAGTACAGCTGAAATTTTCCATCAGAAAGTGACGAGATTTTAGTTGCAGTACAAATATTTCAATTCAATTCAAGATAAGTAAGCAATATATGCATTTTTGAAGGAAAAGAATATAGATTTTCACTCAAAAGAATAAAACCAAAAGTTGTAGAATAGGTACAGTGTAAATCTATACTGACTGAAGAAATATTTATTTCTTCACTATTTGAGATTGGCTCAAAATTTGATTAAAAAGTTGATAATTTATTCTAATTGGTTAAAAATATATTTTTATCTAGGAGGGAAAAGATTTCTTAAACCATTTTGGGTTTTGATTCTTCAAATTTTTCGCAGCAATTCAGAGATTGTCGTCTGGAAGTCTCGAAGAAATTTTAAAACGAGCACGTATACATACGTGGTGTATTCAATAAGTTTCCAGACTTTTTTTGTACAGGCATTTAAAATTGTCGTAGACTCTTGAAAATTCAGTATGTTATTGCTATACATCTGATGAGATGACTGACCAATTTTCAGTTTCAAATGAACAGCTACAGCAGCAATTGGAATACACCCTACTAAAGCTTGATTGTCACAGCTGGTGAATTTCAAAAATGCAATCTGGACGTCACGACATTCTAGAAGAACGATATGCAATAAAACTGTGTTTTAAACTTTGAAAAATTCCACAGAAACGTATGGAATGCTTCAGACTGCTTTTGGAGCATCTTGCATGAATCGAGCATCAGTTTTTGAGTACCATTCCTTGAATCAGGAAGGCAGGGAGTGTGTGAGGGATGATGAGAGGTGTGGGAGGAGTAAGGAAGTCAGAACCCCACAGATGATTGCCCAAAGGGTTAGGGTTAGGGTTACTAGGTTGAGGTTTTAAGGGAGTCCAGAAAGAGATTCCGTCGGAAGAGGCCATCACTCTTCAAATCGGCTCAGTGGCATTTCCACCAGGACAATGCACCAGTCCACAACTCCTTCCTTGTCACAGACTATTTGACCAATATGGGCATCAAGATAGTTCCTCAGCCTCCTTATAGTACAAACCTTGCTTCCTGTGACCTTTATTTATTCCCTAAACTCAGAGGCTGTGGTTATAAGACAATTGAGGAGATGAAAGAGGCTGTGAAGAAGGTCATTGACACGCTCACCCAAGAGGACTTCCATGGGGCCTTTCAGAAGTTGTTGGAACGGTACAACAAGTGCATTACAGCCGGAAGAGATTACTTCGAAGGGGACAAGAGTTTCATGTGTTTACAATCAATAAAAGTGACCATACCAAAAATGTCTGGAAACTTATTTAATGATCCTCGTAGATTATTCATAAAATTAAAAAAAATTACAAATACAAAAATTACAGCTTCTGGAACCTATTTTTGCACAAGAATCAACATTTTTTTTTGTATGGAAATCGGTTGATTTGACTCTCTCTCTCTCTCTCTCTCTCTCTCTCTCTCTCTCTCTCTCTCTCTCACACACACACACACATATATATATAGCTTTATCTAACAGTTTGAATAAACGTACTTAAGAGTAAGTATATTCTGGTCTGCATATTTAAGTCCCTATTTTATACCGATGTTTACTTTGATATCATTTACTAAGCTGAATTTAATCTTAATTTAAATATGGGATACGTTGTAAGAATAGAACTCACAATGGCCACTCTAATGTTCTGTTAGGACGCTTGGAGCACCCAGGGTGGTGTAATGGTTACCAAGCTCGACAAGCAAACCTTCACAAGTCTCAATGGGCAACTCATTTATAAGGCCTTGGGTCACATCTAATCAAAAAGCTTTGTAAATTCTCACAGGAAGCTTGTCTCGCAGAAAAATATTGGACAAATGAACAAAGTCTCATACAAAATGCTAACGTATTTCCCACATATCAAATGTAACTTTTCTGGATAAAAAATCTAAATAAACAGAGAAGATTTAATTGCGCAAATATGTATATGTACAAGCTGTTTAAAAAGTTAGCGACTACCTTTTTTGACAACAAGCGGTTTGGTGTCTTACTGGATTCAAGGAAAGGGTTTAATGCAAAAATATTTGTTATTCTAGCGGTTTAAGACAGCAGTCATGAAAAGGATGTATCTAATAATAAACAATAATCAAGCGAAGGTATCTTGCTACAATATGTAACAAAAGTTAAATTTTTAAACGATAAAAACGTTAAGAAAAGAAAAATAACGACAAAAAACAAAAACAAAATAAAACAAAAACAAACCAAAGCAAAAAACAAGTCTAATCAAAATAATTAATTACATTTAATCAAGCATTGTCGGTTTTCTTCGTACAGTAATGGAAATAAAAGAACAGATGTTTCTCTTTTTAAACCCGTAAACCCATAATTTCGTGTGCCCGATAATTCTGTCTTAGTTCTCTTTTACAATACATTGTAAGATATCTTAAAAAAGAGTGTGCTCAATACCATTATCAAACAAAACGTATCTAAAATCTATTCATATATATATATATATATATATATATATATATATATATATATATATATATATATTCTCCTATGGAACATAAAAAAGACGGAGAGAGAGTCTCTATAGGCATCTCCGCCGGAAATTGGAAACAAAGACGGTATAATCATAGGCATTCTTTCTCCAATCCACGACTTAGAAACCAGACTGCCCTATCAAAATATTTTTGGAGCCTTAAAGATCAGGGACTGTCCCCACAAATTAAGTGGAAGATAATCAGACAGATTGTTTAAAAAATCTCACCTGCTACGAGGCCCCCGACAAGTGCGTAAATTAGGATGGGTTGACTTACAGAGAAGCATCACTCCTGTTTCTTGATGCTTTTTGACCCCCTCTGCCCTCGGCCGTGAATTGAATTTTTTTTTTTCACATATGAACTGTAACTTCACATTTGCTGTTCTGCAACTTCGAGTAAAGCATGTAAAAAGTCATCTGATGAGACGGAGAGTATAGTAATATTCTCCCCCGAAATAAATTTATAATGACAACTTAACCAGGTTTGAGTTTCCATCCGATTACACTATATATATATATATATATATATATATATATATATATATGAAAATTATATATATATGTATATATATATAATTTTCATGAGTTGGGTGGGAAGAATGTAAGACAAATAAACCAATATAAACGAAATAATGGATCTCTTTAAGTAAATAGATAAAGGAGTTTGGAGACTGCAGTGTCTGTCAATAAACGAGAATGGGTGTGACGCTTTAGGCTGAAAGTATAACGGTGACGAAAAAATAAATAGCAGGATTTATAATGGCGAGGATATCCGGAGTTGAAGTCCATTTATTTGTCGCGGGAAAGTAGAAAAGAATGACAGTGAAAACAAAATGCACATTCGTGCTCGTGAACACATCCCCATAACTCGCTCACGTACTGCATTACGATGAGAAAACATTTATTCTATGAAAATGCAGATAAAATTTTCTCACAAATTTTAATGTCAGTAAATCAGGGAAATTTAACTAAATTTCAAAATGAGTGACTTTCTGTGTACATCCATCAATGTCATCAGTGTTTTTTGTCAACCGCATCGGTAGCCATAAGAACTCGAAAAACACACATACACCCCCCCACTCACTTAACATAATGGTAATCGCGAAGGCTTTCGGGAACGGCATGAATCCACCTGTTCTCCTACCGTCCATGAGTAAATAGGAGGGTAGACTGAATTTTTTCAGCCTTGGTAAGGCAACCAATCTTGGAGAAGAAAAACTGAATCCAAACCAATTTCACTCCGCTTAAAATTGATCTTATGTCACATCCTGTCAGCTGCGGAGGGGGTTGGGTAAACACTGGCATATACATCCATATTTATACACACATACAAACGTACATATATGGAGGCGCGCTAAGTGTAATGGCTATCGTTGTGAGAAATGGAATATGCAGCCATAATTTAAATCCTAAACGAAGCTGTTAATTCCCTTGAGAAAAGCATGAATCCATATATAGACTTGGATCGCAGACGGTTATTTTACAATCCTGTTGTCAATTAAAATTTTATAACGAAAAGTTATAGAAGTTAAATTGCTACTATACAAAATAAATATACAAAAACAAGCTTTACCACTGATATTTTCATATCATGTCATGACGTTCTGAGAAAAAATTAACTGAGTTTTATAGAGAAATATCTAAAAAAAGATTAAATAAAAAATTAAGCAACACTTAAAAGATTTATCGGTTTAAACATTTTTATTTATAGTCTAAATTTTAATTAGTAACTAAGCATTAACGTGTTATTACCCTTTTAAGTCTCTAAATTGAAGAATTCCATATAAACCTGAG
Source organism: Sepioteuthis lessoniana (assembly GCA_963585895.1). Taxonomy (NCBI): domain Eukaryota; kingdom Metazoa; phylum Mollusca; class Cephalopoda; order Myopsida; family Loliginidae; genus Sepioteuthis; species Sepioteuthis lessoniana. The sequence goes on from OY757915.1 coordinate 52,797,729, forward strand.
TAGTATTGTTTATCCCTTACATCATCAACGGTCGGTATTAGTGTTGCTAACTAGAACAGTTATTCTTAACGTGGGCATGAGAATTTTTTTTAAACAGGCCTGGAGTAAAAAGATAAAGCCGACACTTTGTTTTCAGTGAATAAAAATGATACAAAAGCAAGGATTTTCTACATAGCTGACTTATTTGTGCATGTCAACCAACTCAGCAAGACAGTTCAAGGGTGAAATGCTAATGTGCTGACAGTGTAGAGAAAGTACAATCTTACGAACAAATAAAATCTCTGAAAGATGCGTCTGCAAAACAATGTGCTTGCCTTTTGTTATTTGTAATTTAGCCCAAACTGCTCCAATTCTAGAAGTCATTATAAGCTGTATTGGCCACTTATTTAACTTGAGGAAGATGCGGAAAGATTGAAAGATATCATAGAAAAGACCTCGTCTAAATCGATTATGGACCAGGTACATCTTGATGTCTTAATTGAGGAAGACATGGATCCCATTATTGCTGTAGAACTTCTTAAACTAAAAGAGAACAAAGTATTAATGAGTAGAATTGAAAGGGAAGGATGAATTCGAAGGCTGAAAGTAAAATCTTTCCGTCCCTTGCTTTTTGAAAAAGTAATTCCATTCTTACGTGGGTTGAGCCATGATTTTTTGCAGCAAAGAAATGTAATCTATGGCATTGAAAACTTTGGTTCACCAGAAGCTGAACCAAAGTTTGGAAGTTAAACTTGCCGAGCTGATTGATTGAAACCAAGAACAGTGCCCTCATTCGTCAGAATTTATATTTTTGGCTACATTTAACTTTTGTAAATAAAATTTATTTCCTGTTACATGGAATTTCTATTTTAGCTTGTGTGGACCTGAAAGATTTTTATACCAAAAATGGTCCACAAAAAAGAGAAGGTTGAGAAACACTGATTTAAAAGTAGATACACTTGAGCGAATGAGGAATCCTTACTACTATGTCAATATTTAGAGGTTGTTAAATAAGAAATTGCAATAGATATTATATCATTACGTATTTTCCAGTCTGGAACCCAATGTGGGTGGGGGCACAAGCGTGGGGCAAGGCTAAGAGTTTTTTGGGTGGATGATTATTTTGATCAAGCAAATAATTCTTTTATGTTTGAAATCGTAAATTCTATACGATTAGTTACGTCTTGCAACAAGGTGACTTCCTGCTGGTTATTCTTTAGTGTTTAGTGTTAGGTCCCTTCTATTTCGAACAGGAACGAGATTTTTCTTTTTGGAAAATTTAAATATGCGTTGGCTTAGCAACTCTATTCCATGAAATTCTACTTTCTACTGAAACCGCAGCTTAGATGAATCAATTATTATTGATTTATTTTTACAAATATTTCTTCGATCTTAAATTCATTTGCTTTTTATCGCAAATCTCATGCCGTCTTTCTACCGTTGGAAATAAATTTTCAAATAAGAATTGGCGCCCCCTTTTCTCAGGAAGCCTGTCTTAACGTGACTACTTATATACAAATCAAGCAGCATAAACTTAATACATTAAAATCTAACAATATCGGCGGTCAGAGAAAATAGACAATGGTTAGAATCGCCGCAGAAGGTGATTTCTGAGGTCTTAAAGAAGCCGTAGCTTTAAAGTGACTTGCTTAGTTGTAATGATTGTGCATTTTCCACTGACAGCAAGAATTTGGAATTCTGTTTCAGAGAAACAAACACGTCCTCCACACAAGAAAGATTGGGGAATGGGGAGCTTTACTATAGAATATGCTACTGTGCAGAACATTGTATTCTGGAATAAGTGTTACATTCTCTGAGTGACATCTGTATAGAAAAGTAAATATTAAATGAAATTTTGTAAAATATTTATCATCACTTATTCAGTGATGATGAATATTTTACAAAAATTTCATTTAATTCGATTAAGGTGGGTGATTTAATTACAAATTATTTCCGCACGTTTTTACGTCTAAATTCTTTTTTTCATAACTTTGATCTTTCATTCAACAAATATATACATATAAGTTCTCACTATTCAACAAACACTGGCCGTGTGTACAAGCGAAGTGTCACTCATTGCTCGGTTCTTATTTTTATCATCCATTATTCCTTTATCCACCCAGTTCCATACTATGATACAAATGTAGAATGTTATACATTTATCTCAGATAGCTAGTAAAATATTTCTTTATTAAAAACTCACTGGAATAATTGTGTTGTGTGGCAAGAGGATTGTTTTGAAGAAAAGTAACGCTTCATTCATTGTTTATTTCTGTCTGAGTAAACAGAGTTTCAGTTTCTATACATTTTGAATGCACCTAGTACATAATTTTTTCAAAGTAAGCTTTTTTTGTATTTTTTCAAGCTTTGTAAATATTTTCAAAACAAATTGAAAAGCCTAATTTTGTTTGGTGATCGATACACCTACCACTAGAGGATTATTCTCCCACGAAGATTAATTTTGGATTAGGGCTTTTTAAGTGTTTAAAATCGAAAAAAAAAAAAACCAAAAAAAAAAAAACGCATAAAATATGAAAATAAAAAATAGCGCTGTCCGGCATTCTATATGAATTTACATTGCTTCAAATTTGTGCGAGGCGATTAGATTTTTGACAAGTTGATCCTCATCTCAAAACTTAAACAAAGACCATCAACGAAAATAGAGAAAAAACTCTTGGAATTAAAAATTGTACTTCATACACATTAATGAAAGAATTGGGCCTTGCTTTTAAATACATGATTTTATTTTGATTCATTAGAACGTATTTCATGGAAAACCTATGCGTGGATATTTTGTTATTTTGCTGCCTTTAATTTATGTTTGATTTGATTTAAGGTAATTAATTTATATCTAACAAAAATATTTTCTACAAAATCACCCGTGAATCTGCTGGGTTATCATTGTGACAGTTGCCCATTGAGATACTGATGTTTCTATTTAAGAAAGAGTAAAGTTTCCAATTGGTATTTATAGTTATTTTCGTTATATTTGGTTGATTAAAAAAAATGCTAGCTTCACAAAAATATCATTTGTAATTTGCTTTATTTAAGTTAGAGCATTGTTAAAGTATCGATACAATAAAATACCTGCTACGATGTGCCATTTTCGTTTGATCAAAGTCACTGAAAAACAATGAAAACTTTAGTAATATTAGGGTGTTCGGAAAGTGATTACGTTTTTCCAGTTTTTCCTCGTAAGAACAAATTTAAGTTACATTTATTCAAGTACCATAGAAAATGTAATAACCTTCATTCACAACGACCACAGCAAATTTTCGATTCCATGTTTAAAAAATCTGTGATTTTCTTCGGAAAAAGTTGAAAGAGTTCAAGTTCTTCTTTGTTTCTGTTTTCGGCTTACTTTGAAATGTTCTAGTGATCGAAACAAATAAAAAATCAACGTGCTAAATTTCTTGCGTAAGGAGGATGTGGACCGATCTTATCTTTTCTTGGGTTTGTTAGACTGCAGTAGTTGAAAATAAAGGTTATTACATTTTTGATGATTATATTTACATAATTTTAACCAGCATTTTATTTTATATCCTCTCTAAAACACTTAAAAAAGAACTCACATTTTGACGGCGATAAAAAATGGCTGTGAGTTTACCTCCTCTTCTCTTAAAAAAGAGGTGGGGATTCTAACTAGTTGTCACCATTATATCAATAATTTGAATAGTTTAAAAAATGACTTTCAGCGTGATCGAAAATCCCACAAAGTTATCGTTCAGTTGTAAATAGGACGGGAAATTACTTTATTCTACATGGGTATTTTAAGAAAATTTCGCTATATTAGGATGTGTCACGAGGTCAATTTTTAGTTACCGCGCTACAATGTACCATTTTTCTTGGTTTACGGTTACATACATATATGTATATATACGAGGTGTGATAAAAAATGTATCGAAACTGAAGTCTTAAATATTTCAAATAAAAAAACTTGAATGAAGACATGTGAATAATTGATCGAATAACATAATAAAAATTATTAAAGCATTTATAGTGTATTGTTATGAATAAATCTCTCCTCGCTATGATTATATATATATATATATATAGAGAGAGAGAGAGATACCAACATAATGAGGTTTTTTGTAATATAAAGACGTAAATCGATTGAATTACTTGAAATTGAATAATACATATTAATTAATTACTTTCGATTTATCTCTAATGAATTTGAATTAAGGAAGGAGTTGTGGACTGGTGCATTGTCCTGGGGGAAATGCCACTGAGCCGATTTGAAGAGTGATGGCTTCTTCCGACGGAATCTCTTCCTGAACTCCCTTAAAACCTCAACATAGTAATCCTAACCCTAACCCTAACCCTAACCCTTTGGGCAATCAACTCTGGTGTATTGACTTCCTTACTCCTCCCACACTTCTCATCATCCCACACAGACTCCCTGCCTTCCTTAAATCTCTTATGCCACTCAAAAACTGATGCTCGATTCATGCAAGATGGTCGAAAAGCAGTCTGAAGCATTCCATACGTTTCTGTGGTATTTTTTAACAAGTTTAAAAGTTTTTCTAAAGTGTCCTCATTGCATTTTTGAAATTCACCAGCTGTGACAATCAGCTTTCACACGTTGCTGCTGTACCTGAAATCATAAAAATTGGCCAGTCATCTCATAAGATAGCAATAACATACTGAATTATCCAAAGTCTACGACGATTTTAAATGCCAGTACAAAAATGTCTGGAAACTTATTAAATGCACGATATATATATATATATATATATATATATATATATATATATATATATATATATATATATATATATGTGAATTGACCCGCAAATGATTAAGAATTTGGTATTGAGGTGTTAATGATTTTCTTTACTAGTGATCTACACGTGTTTCAGAATTTAACGTTTTCTTCAATCGATGGTTAAATTCCAGTCGTTCATTTTATTGTAAAGATTGTTTTGATAGGTTGTTTTTATTCTTATTATTTTCAGATTTTGTATGTGAATGTAAAATTGGAGTTAATTGTCCGTGAAAATCTCCTGGTTAAGGTAATTTTTATGTATATGTAATTATGTATTTTGTATGTGTGTGTGTGTGTGCACACGCATAAACATTTATGTACACACATGTATACATACGCTCCCAACAGACTCAGCATACTAATAAATATATAACTATCATCATCATCATATCGCGCTGGTAGCACGGATATCCCTGACCCTCTCTCGCCACTCCTCACTATCGTTCATCGCCCTAGGTAGGTCTTCAGGACAACATCCCGTATCCTCACATAGCTGCTGAATGTATGTTCGTGCTGGTCGTCCTGCTTTTGCACGGCCATGTGTGGGGGTCCATAAGAGTACATCACTTATGAGTTCGTCCCTGCTTCTCCAGCAGTGTCCTGCATGTCTGGCTCGTCTAACTTGAATAGTTTTCGTGATAGGGGGTAGGTGGCCGTATAGTTGGTGTCTTGTGGGGTGTTGCCGCCAGGAGTTGTTTAAGATTGCACGTAGCATTCTTGTGTAATTGCCGTCTAGCTTCTTCTCCAGCCGTTTTGTTAGCGTCCATGTAGTGCAGCCATATAGCAGTATCGATGTGACCGCTGCCTGGAAGAAACTGCGTTTCATTTTATCGGTTAGGTCTGATTTCCAAATAATCGATAACCTATTGATAGCTGTCCATGCTTTCGCTAACCTCGTTTCGATGTCCTTCCTATATACAATAAAAACTACATTAGAGATGTCATCAACGTTTAAACTCTATACCACAAAAAACTAATCCCAATACATTCATAGCCCAATTGGCTGGAACTGTAGAATAGGCCGACTACATCTCTGCAGAGAGGTAAAGCCCTTCCCAACGAGTGTCTTGGATACTAAACAATCTGATGGTGAGGTTCCAGTAATGCAGAAGACTTGAATGTGGGGTACCCATTCATTGCCCACTGACCTGGTGTGGTAGTACCAGATTGGATCCCATCAATGGGTCAAATAGAAATGTTTGACATTTAAAAAGTGTGAAAAAAATGACTTTGGACAAATTGAATTGTGTGAAATAGAACTGCTTGACCATTGAACTGTGTGTAAACAAATGACTGATGTTTACTTGAATTGTTAGTGATACATAGCAATACTTGAAACAATCTAAAAGGAAACGAATGAGTAATGGTAAATAGAATAATTAGTGTTGAATAGCAATACTTGAAACTCTTTGTGTTCTTAAATTGAATTTTTAGCATTAACTAGCAATACTTGGAACCATTTACCTGTGTGTAGATAAAATTTAGTGTGTAATTCTAGAGAATGTTTAACTCTATGTAAAATTGAATTATTGGTGTCAAATGGCAATACTTGGAAGTATTTAGCTGTATACAAATGAATGAATAATATGCATACATACATAAATGCATATATATATATATATATATATATATATATATATATATATATATATATATATATATATATATGAATTAATGATATATATATATATATAACTATTTAGATGTGTGCAAACAAACGAAAGTTGTTAAATCAAATATCTACTGTTACATAGTAATACTTGATACCATTTAACTATATGTAAAAATAAATGAAGCGCCAGGAGTTGCAGTACCGCCCTGAGCTACCAAAACTGTGCTATCACCCCTGGTTGGTGGCTGATGAGGGCAGGGTATCGCATGTGCTTTCACATGTTGTATGATTCATATATATATATATGTATATATATATATATATATATGATAAATAGCTAGATTAAGTCTATGAATAGAATTAAAAAGAATAATCCATAAAGAATATATAGAATTAATATATTCAAATAGAATGCTCAATGCACGGCTTTTATAATATAAGAATATGTAAATACATATAAATATATATAACCCCATATGCCGAGAAAATATATCAGTAATCTTATGTAAAACTAAACAGTTAAGTTCCATCATAAATTCATTTCAGCAGACATTTGAATAAAAATTCTGTTTCATCAAATGGAGTGCAAGATTTTTCCGTTAACACCTTAAGTTAGACATTTAATCAATTATAAATCAATATATATATATATATATATATATATATATATATATATATATATATATATATATATATATTGATTTATAATTGATTAACATACTTTGTTAGTATCACAAGTTTCTTTTGTATATATATATATATATATATATATATGTGTATATATATATATATATATATATATGTATATAATAAACTTGTGATACTAGCAAAATATAATAATCCAATAGATGATTAATTAGAATTTGGTCCGTTATTATCCGGTGTTGTTCCATTTTTTTTTAAATTCATAAACAAACTCCACTTTAAAATTTTTGAAAATTCGTATACTTTTAGAATATTTTTATATATAAAAAAAACTTAATCCTAAGAACCTAATTATATTGTCTAAATTCAGTTTCTTCTTTAATATAATACTAATCAATTATTTTATTGTTTCCTGAAAAAATCGTAAACAAATTTACCATATCTGAGAATTAATTTTTATTTATTGCGGACTTTTTGTCCTCATCTTGGTAGTTTTTGTGTTGTTTCTTCTTTCACTACGTTTCGGCCAAATTTCACCTCTGGCCTTCTTCAGGTGATTTTGTCCGCAATAAATAAAAATTAATTCTCAGATTAAGAAGCCTCATGATTCCAATTAAAGACAAGTACAAAAATTCGGTATGGACCCCACTATGGAAGACCAGATTAGGAGAACGAATAATTGGATTTATAAGACCAAAAAATCCATCCTTGATCGCCCTTCGGGGCCCGTGGCGTAGCTGATGGAGGCGTTGAATCTCTACGGTTCCAGGTGAGCATTGTCAGAAGATAGCGGTTTTAAATCCTACCCAAAGCGGCCAGAGGTTTACTTGGTCAAAAACGTGGTGCGATAGACAACAACTATGGAAGGCAGTAATTACTGGGGATACGGTTACAAGACTCAGCATTCCTACCCGAGGGCCCGGTAAAATCACCTGAAGAAGGCCAGAAGTGAAATTTGGCCGAAACGTAGTGAAAGAAGAAACAATACAAAAACTACCAAGTTTTGATGACAAAAATTCCGCAATAAATAAAAATTAATTCTCAGATTAAGAAGCCTCATATCAAAATGATTCCAATTAAAGACAATTACAAACTTACCATAATTAACATAAAAGCTAGACTTCAGTTTATTTGAATTTTGAAAGTCATCAGATGTTATGTGATTTTATATCCGTCGAGTTAATCAGTTAATATCACAACATTTAGCCAAATAGTATAAGTTTAGGATAATTTATATAGCAATTTATTGAGTGACATATATATATATATATATATATATATATATATATATATATATATATATATATATATATGTCACTCAATAAATTGCTATATAAATTATAAATAAAAAATATAAATAAAAAAAATATGAATCATATACATATATATATATATATATATATATATATATATATATATATATATATATATATATATATATATAGATTCATATTTTTTTTACAAACAATGTAAATAATAAATTTTTGCACAGTCAAAAAATCTCATAGTCACATTAAAATTATCTTAACAATTTTAACTCTTGTATTGTCATTCTCTACTAATATATACAATTATAGATATCAAAAAGTAGAGAAATTAAAATATTTTTAAAGTGAAGTTGGTAAATAAAAAAAGTTGGAACAACATCGGACCAATTTCTAATTAATCATCTAATGGATTGATATATTTTGTTAGTACAAGTTTCTTTATATATTTTTATATTGATTTATGATTAATTAAATGTCTAGCTTAAGGTAAATTGTATTCCTCGGGGTTAACGGGAAAATTCTATGAAATCTTGCTCTCCATTTGATGAAAAAGCCTTTTCATTAAAAGGTCCATCGAAATAAATTTATAATGAATCTTATCTGTTAAGTTCTACTTATATATATATATATATATATATATATATATATATATATATATATATATATATATATATATATATATATATCTTTAAGAAAAAAACAAAACCGGTCACAATAGGATTATAAATCTATTTCCATCCTGTTATGTGTTTTTGATAAAATCAAAAAACACAAAAAAAAATTAACAGGACTTCTTCAGATCTTACAGATAAATTAATTCAGAATAGACACAGGAAAGAAGGGATGGAGGGAGGTGATAGAAGAGGGGTGAAGAGTTTTCTCCTCATATAGCCCACTTCAGTTTTTTTTTATTTTGTTGCCGGTTGGAATTATAGTAAATTAATTAATTTTTTTTTGTTATTTTTTAAATGTCAAATAATCCAAAATGTTTTGATAGTAGATGTTATCTATGCCTAGAGGAAAAAATACAAATAATGACCCTGAAAAATTGTTAAATGAGAGATGTGAATTAATTGCTAGATGTAAACATAGGGCTAAATTTAAACTATAGAAAAATTATCAAAGATAATGCTTTAAAAAACATAGGATTAAATTGAAATCAAGGTAAATGAATAAAAATAAAATAAAATAAAAAAATGTCAAAAAAACCATATCATATATACGTACTATTCAATAAAAGGCTAACTGAATTAATAGGATTGTTAATAAAATTGAATTTTATAAAAGAATTTTAATTTTAATTTTAATTCTTGAATTTAATTTAATTATTACTGTATCCTTACGTAAAGTTATTAAATAAAGTTATTTTTATCTAAATCAGTATTAAATCTGGAGTTTTAAGTCGAAAAGTACTTAGAATTAAAAAAAAATTAATTTACAATAATTCCAACCGGCAATAAAATAAAAAAAAAACAGAAGTGGGCTATACGAGGAGAAAACTCTCCACCCCTCTTCTATCCTCTCCCACCCTTCTTTCCTGTGTCTATTCTGAATTATTTTATCCGCATGATCTGAAGAAGTCCTGTTAATTTTTTTTCGTGTTTTTTGATTTTATCAAAAACACATAACAGGATGGAAATAAATTCATAATCCTAATGTGACCGGTTTTGTTTTTTTCTAAAAGAAATTATTGCTCTGTAATGTCTGTTACATTGAGCTCTTTACCAGGAAAATTTAAATGTTCACTGTTGAAAGTTTTTTTTTGTCCTGATGGAATTACTCCCAACTCCGGTTTAACTGGACCTAATAATACCTATGTATATATATATGTGTGTGTGTGTGTGTGTGTGTGTGTGAGTGTGTTTGATAGTATGTGTGTTTTAAATAGAAAAGATTCTTCTTTATCGGTAGCACAACCTTTGATTTAGAGCTAATAAATTTGGTATCTGTAATTATTCAACCCAGTGGAAGGTTCTAACATAAAAATATTCATTAAGAGAAATAGGGATCTTATTAGGTCTATAACAAACAATAATTAACATTTCAGAGTTATCTCCGTTACATCTAGCATGATAAAAAATGAGATTCAGTGCCAATGCATACGCCAACAAATTATCATTTAAATACAAAGTGAACTGATAATTGATTTATTCCCAGAGTATATTGCTACAATAAAATTCTTACTGTGATGTACTGTCTTTCTTGCGCAAAAATTACCGTCCGACTTCATGAAAATTTTAGTAAGAGAAGGATGGACGTACAAATGACATTAGTATAACAAAAAAGGAGAAAACAAAAAAGAAACAAAAATGAAAATGAAAAAACAAAGAAACAAAAACATGTTGATAAAAAAGAGTGTGAGTGCAGTTGTCAAAGATATAAACAGGTTATCAATCAAGAATCTTCGTTTAATCCCGCATTAAGTCGGAAGTTACTTTCAGAGATAAACTGGGATTGCCCCAAAGTCAAGTGGGCGATTCACAGATTGATACCAACAGACGGACAGTCCAATGGATTCTAAGTCAGTTTCGTTCCGTTTAAATTCATACCTATAAATCTGTCTCGCCATTCCCTGTGACAGCAAAGACGAGTCTAGAACTAAGAAATACCAGTTATTCGTGAAGGATGCTGCTATGTACGCTTGTGAATATTTCAATGTTCAAATTACTCTTTATGCCGTATAAATATGTCTATAAATACTCTTGTAACCATCATTTATGTGCGTCACATGCAGAAGAAGAGAATAGTTACATACCAAAAATCAAAAAACAAAAGAAAAACAGGGTTGAGTGTTTGAGTTCCGAATTTCTTTACTCAGTATCACATTTTCTCTCATATTCCTTATCACTACAATACCAAATGTTCGAATCCTTTACGTATTTTTTAAATAAAAAAATACAAATCTATTTTCTCTCTCGACAACTTAATTTGAATTTCATTTTTTTGGTGTTAATGCTTTGAGGGGAAAAAACAAAAAACAAAAAAAAAAACAACAAACAAACAAACAAACAAAACAAAACAAAACAAAACCAAAAAACAAAAAACTAAACAAAATAAAACAAAGCAAAAACAGTAAACTTAAATTAGAACGAAAAATGAATCAACTAAGCAATTAGCAATATTTATAATATTTTCAGGAAGCCATGGTGGATGACGAAAATAATTATGGTAAAAAGAAAGTAACAGTAAAGAAAGAAATGTGAAAAAGCTAGGGTTCAAAAGAAGGGCAGTTAAACATATTATTGAGATTATGGATGAGCAAAATATTCTTTTTGTAGTTACATATATTTGTTTAATTTTTAAGATTTATTTGGTTATATTATGAATATGTAAATACGTATTATTAGTATCAATATGTAACTTATAAATACATAATTTAGAATGTCAGATTTAGTGTTAATCTTTTGTTGTTGTTTCTAATTAAACCGTATAATTTCCCCGGGTTCAGCTACATAAGACTGAAAAATGAAAACAGAATTGTTGAAATGAACAGTTTATTCGTATGATTTGTTTTACTTAAACGAAATTATCAAATACGACTGTATTGGCGAAACATGATCATATGAATAAATTATTCATTTCAACAATTGGGTTTTTATTTTTCAGTCATATTCCATCAGCACACGCATACATGCACACCCAGTGGTGTCAATTCTTTTTTTGATTGGTTACAAATACGAAATGGATTTGTACATATACTTTTATGACACATCAACTTATCTATAAAGTTCTTTAGAGATTTAGCACCAAAAGAATTTTAAAAGTAGTTTTCTTCAATCTTTTTCTTAGCATTTGCAGATTTCTACATCCCGACATTATTTTAAGATATCCATGTTAATTTAATCGAAAGAATTGTGTACTTAATAGAAAACTAGGTTTCTAGTGTTTTGTTTTTACACCCAAAATAAAAAAAAAATTGAATTAATTTAAAATTATTTAGTACGTGTTCTGTCCCCTTTTATATGCTCACTCTACCTAACAAGCCTGTCTGCATACAAATGACTTTTTTTACTCCATAAGAAAATGTGTAAGTTATAAAATCTCAAATTCTAGCAGTACGCCAGTTCTTTTGAGGAAACAGCGGATACGCCGGAAAAATAGCAATCACTGAGAAAACATTATAATAAAAACAGACTCTTTTCTTTATTTTTGATAATCGATAAATATAATAGTGTATATTCCTGATTATTGTCTAAAATATTTGCGCATAGAGGCCGTTTAAAATACGAGAGCAACCTTCTTTTTGACAACCTGTATTTAAACTGATCTGAATGCAAAAACTACATACATGATCTGCGAAGACAGCTTTCTTAGATATTTTCTAAATTACCAAAAACTTTGATATTTTTGGAAGACCTCGTATTCGCCTTTGAATGTTTACTAAGGATAAAAAAAAAAACATGACCAGAAAATCCAGCAAGCAATGCGCGTGACATACGGAACCATTTGGACAGCTGTTTCGACCTTATAAGGTCCACATCGGCCACAAGCGGTACCAAATTAATTAGTCATGGTAGATGCACGGCCGATTAACCTGATGTATCTTGTAGTTACATCCGTAGTCTTACAGAGGACACGGTCATCTTCGGGGCTACGTATTTCCAATCCGCGTAATCATAACCTCATGGGAGAGGGAATGAACATTTTTTTTTTAAATTTTAAAAAGAGGAATTATATATTATAATTTACCATGACTACTTCATTTGGCATCGCTTGTGTTCGATGTGGACCAGTAACTCAGTGGTAGAGCTTTAGCTATACAGTCTGTGGTCACTGGTTCGATCTTTAGTGGGGGTAGATAGTGGTATAAACTGCTGATGAGACCAAATAAGGCCGAAACAGCTGTCCAGTGGTTACGTATGTCGCACGCAGGGCTCGCCAGATTTTCTAGTCATGGTAATTCAATTTATAATATATAATTCCTCTATTTAAAAATAAAATTCAAAAAATGTATAACGAATTCGGTTGTCATTTAGTATTTAGAAACTAGTTATCGGTTTCCTTTTCTGTGCTAAGTTAACTCGGAGTTTCCTATGGCAACAAGTTCTATAGGTTTCCTGTTGCATATATGAGATAGTTTGAATTTCAAAATACAAATGGTAAAAATGAATTAATAAAACGGAATAAAAATTGACAAAATAGGAAAATTCCCTGATATGCCATCAGCTGAAAAATGGGAATGATGTGAGTTCTTAGAGAAATTTCCCGGACATATTTGCCGATACTACCTCTCTCTCTTTCTCTACTTTCCCTCTCTGTTGTCTTTGTGTTATTATCATTCTCTTCCACCTCCCATTCCAATGTATTTTTATTCCAGTTTGTAAAACACAAATCAAATAATATTCTATGCTGATATATAAAGTCATAAGCCAGATTACCGAAGTTAAGTAGCGATGAGCTTGTTCATAACGTAAGTTGGTAACCACTTTGTAATCATATTTACCAACCCCTCCGCTCGGGCAGGATATGACACACGGTCAATTTTTAAGCGGAGTTTAACAGGTTTGAATTTGTAACCACTTAGTAATAGCAAATATTATAAGCAACCTGTGTGCTAGCTCAGCAAATAACAAGATAACAAGATAATATACTTTGAAGAACGTTGAAGGCGAGCCTGGCATAACGATTATCATCGGAGGAAATGGACACGTCAAGTCAAATAAGAAACTGTCGGTCGCGTTTCACTTAGCGCTAATACTCTTGGGAAAGGCATGAATCCATCTATTCTGCCTCTAGCTATAGGTAAACAGTTGGGCAAACTTGGTGCAGCAATCGGCTAAGGATAAGGAAAAAGTCTGAATGAAAAATTATTTGTATTAAAAATGTGACCTTGTGTTGCATCCTGCCCGTGGTGGAGAGATTAAAGAACGCTCAGGTTTAACTTGCCCCTGCACGAATTGTAAACTAAATGTTGGCGGACATGGAAGAGATTAACCAATCTGTTTACCTAGTTAAATGGGTCAACACTTCTCTAGTTCAACTTTACAAATCTCGAGATTAATTCACCAGAATTATGTCTCATTCACCAGTCTTATGTGCTTGACTGCGACATTGTAGTAAGCGAGTTCGAACTCTCTTCGTTCAATTTCGGACTAATACTTTTGGAAAAGGTACGAAAATCCTTATCCGTCCCCAGTTATGGGTCAAATAATATCAAAACTGTTCTCCTACAAGGATAGCTTGGACATTCAATAACTCACGAAAATTGATATGCCAATACACCAAACCAAACCCATTTCACCAGGAAATAAAGAAACTGTCATATTTTTCGAGACTTAAGTTTACACATAGTTTAATACTGTACACTAAAAGTGACTATATTAGTACAATAAGAAACAATATTCTCGTTACTATGTCATTTGATTTGAAAAAAACAAAAAAAAAACAACAAAAAAACAAACAAACAAACAACCCCCCCCCCAAAAAAAACCCAAACAAACAAAGAAAAACAACAAAGGAAAAAAAAAAAACAAGCTTATTTAATGTCATGTTCAAACCAGCAAACTCTTTACATTTTTTAAAAATTTCGGCTTGAATTTTTTACAGACATCCAAGCATGAAAACCTCTACTTCCATAGAAGTTGTTACACTTATTATAATGTTAAATCTTTGCGTCTGTTTGTTTGTAAGCGGATTATTGGGAAAACGGGACATTTCAGAATAAACATTTTTATGATAAGGCAATCCTGGAAGAGAAGTTGGCGTCAATTCGATTCACTATTGGGAGCCAAGTTATGGGTACTTTTTGGCGATCACAACTTAGACAATTTTCAGATCTTACATATACGACAGCATTTATCTCTTGCTTTTCTTTTTTCTTTAGATCTTTAGAAATTAAATGTTAAGATAAGTCTTCAAAAATTTGAAAAACTACGTTTTTATTTTAGAAAAAATAACTTTGTAGAAATATACATTTATTTCACGACTTAATTAAATCATTTAATTTTTCTAAAAGAAAAAAAAAATGTATGGGCAAATATTAGGGATATCCCTAGAGATTTTAAACCATTAAAAATATGTTGAAATTTTCGAAATTTATCTTGAATCGTAAAAACTAAAACATTTTTCAATTTGGATAGTTTTAAATGTGATGTTATTCGTTCCACCCGGGCAATGCCAGATAGTTCTTCTAATTTGTATGTAAATTTCATATCCTAAATGTAGCAGTTAATGGACTTATGGTTAAGTCATTCTGAAAGCAGCGGTTTCCACCAGAACACCAAATTTAAGCACTAATGAGACTGTTCAAAACTGAAATATGTGACCACATACAAGCGGTACTGTAACCAACCTAGGGCATCAGTGTCAAACTAAGCAAACCTTGGTAATCCACACCTATTATCGGACAGTGACTAATGGAATTTATACTAAGTTGTGTAAAATTAGTTCTTTTTTCGATCACCATTAGTCCCCACTGACACTGCACTTTCCCCAAAAGATCATGGGCAAAAATAAATAAATTCGTTGCCTGGTACGTAATTATTAAGATTCACTTTGTTCAGAAGAAGGTGTTAAAGAATATATCAGTGTGATCGTCTTATTCCTTTGGACTTAAAGACTCTTCTTCCTTAGGTATCCTGCAGCTGAGCTCACAAAATTTACACACACAAAGAGAGAGAGAGAGAGAGAGAGAGAGAGAGAGAGAGAGAGAGAGAGAGAGAGAGAGAGAACAAGCGATCGCAAATTACATTCTAAGTCTGACCATGATGCAGACATCATTATTTAAAGCTATATCATCATGCCTATAAATAGTCACAATATTAAATCTTTTATTATTGATATCTGATGTGATATAACCTGTGCTTACGGTGTGTATAAAATCGCGCTTAACTTAAAATAATGGGTTAATGGTATATTGTAGAATAGCGCTCGCCTCGAAATGATGGGTTTATGATGTCTAGTAAAATAACTCTACGATTAAAAATCGGGTTTATAGTGCTTATTAAACTAGAAAATTGCTCCAAATATCAGGCGTTTAGAAAAAAGCGCTCTTAGTGTAATGGTTATCGTGGTAGGAAATGGACCTGAGTTCAAAACCTAGACGAGGATGTTTGCGTTTCCCTTTGCACTAGGACACTTACGAAAGGTATCTATCAAACTATTTTCCCTCCAACTATAGGTAAATAGTAGAACAGACTGGACTCTTAAACCTCGTTACGGTAACTAGTCTATAAGAAAGAAAACTTTAAACCTGTTTAACTCCGCTTAAAAATTAGCCTATTGTCACATCCTGATTGTGTTTAGGTGTTGGTAAATAGATATAGTAAAATAGCGCTTACCCACAAATATCAAATTTATGGTGTCGAGTTATGCTCAGCACTAAATATCGGGTATACAGTATATAGTAAAATAGAAATCGGCACAAATTATATCTTTGCGTTGACACCTGAAGAAAGTCGGAAGGTACAATATACAAGTTCGAGAAGATTTATAAGTTTTAAGTACAAATATTAGAGTGTAAGAAGTTGTTTTTGAAAAACAAAACAAAACAAAAAAAAAAACAATAGTAAAAATGTATTAGTGAAGAAGATGAGAGAGACAGCGTCAGCTTAGAAGTTGTGAAACGGTTAGTGTTGGATTAAAGTTTTAATAAATCGTTAAAATTTATTACTATCTTCTCACCTATTTAAATTTGGGCGTAAGATTAAAATTGAGTTATCAAAAATTAAAAATCAGATAGCCCTTAATCCATTTTATTTTCATTTTATGAAAAAAAGAAAAAGAAAAAATTGGCAAGGGAAGTTTCGAAAAAAAAAATTAGAAAACACTATACAACTAACATGAATTATCTTATTTATCGCTATATTACATAATTATCATTGAGGTTTTAATAAAAAATGCTTTCGTATGAAAAGGAGAACAAAAAAAAATCAGAAAAATATTAAAATCATTAATTATATTACATATTTATGCGTCATTCGTTTATTATTGAAGAGATGTAAAAAAGATTTCTAATTTCTAATTCAAAATATTTTTAAATCAGAAAAAATATAGATTAATGAATTTTGGATTAGGTTTATAAATTGTATAACTTTTCTTCGTAGAAACGTACACGCAAACCTTGTAATCCCCGCTCGAGGTACTGGAGAACATTCAATGTAAATTTGATTTTGTTTCTTCTCAACTTATTACTTAACAATGTGTGTTCAAAGAGTCTTTCAAATTTGATTTAGATCAAAATTATAAATGAAAAATTCATTATGCATCCTTTTATATCCTTTCGACCCTATCAATCTATTTCTACGATCTTTAGTCTTTTGTTCCATTGCTTTTGAAATAAACATCTTAACCTCATCGTAGCAGTCTGTTTTGCTAAAAGGAGTTTTAAAGAAAAATCTAACCCAAAACCATTTATTTCTTGCTGCACGCACATGTATATCTTCTGACAAATCATTCATAACGAGTCAAAATTAAACACGAAGTGATCAAAAAGCATCAAAACTGAAGATTAAGATTCCTTTAACTTGAAAGATCGAAATCTAAATAAAGATTTGTGTACAGCTAGGCAACTTATACCTTCAACTGATAATGTCTAGACATCAAGTACCAATGTGAAACAAAATTACACAGCTAGTCTCGATACTTTTTGATATAAAAGTATCTAGCGAAACGCAAATCAAGCATTACTTATCAGACCTAACTGCAACTTTTTCTTGGTTCTTATAATGAGAAAGCGGAAGATGTTAAAACAATTACTGGCCATTGGCCGAATGAGTAGAGTGTTCGCCAATGGTGCGGCGGACCGGGGTTCAATCCCAGGTCGAGTCATACCCAAGACTCAAAAAATGGTACTTGATACTATAAGGTAAAGATCAAGGGTAAAAGTGGGGCAATCCAGGGAATGGAGTAGCGCCCTCTCCTACACCTTGATGTTGTAGTGATTGAATCGGTTTACCCTCGGCTAAGGTCGCCAACTTTACTACGGCGCAGTTTTAGACTATACGAAAAGAGAAATTTCCGAGTTGCCTCGATTAATGGATAACTCGCTGGATTAAGAATCATGAATCCCAATAATGCTATTTTGACATTTCATTAATTGTTAATTTTTATCTCGGAAAATCGAGGTTTCAGTCTTGATACTTTTTGAATTAATATCAAAAGGGTGCGCCACATTCTTTGAAGCTTTGGATCGTCACCATCATATGGTTTACTATTTTATCCTGACGGCTCGTTTGAGTGAGTCTTTGTCCACTCTGCAGAGATGCAGCCGACAAATTTTATTATTCCAGCCGATTGGGTTGCAAATACTTTTTGAATACACATCCTATTATTGTAGTTCACAGTGATATAGAAGAACCCTCAGCTATTCTCTAAACGAACACAACAATAAGAGGCAGTAATATGAATATTTGTATTTCTTCATAAATGTCTTCATCACTTAATTATGAGTAATTTCAAAGACGCTATAAACTTTTCTAAACTTAACTTCATGGTCCAAAGTTGGTTGTTATTAATGTCACAACGTTTCGGCTGTTATGTATTTCATCCTTCTTCAGGTGTTGGTTATGGTTAGATATCGGAAATATGAACCCGAATCCGTATTAAATCCGCAGTAGTAGATTGTTTTCATTCCTCCGTCCATGCTTATTTTCTATGAAAATATTTATTCGAAATGTTTATTAATTTTAAGGGGGTTTCGCGGATATCTTTGGACTAATTAGAAACTGTTTTCTGTACACCACGCTTGGTATAAACAAGGCAGTAACCTGTTGTAAATAAAAAAAAGTTCTTTAAATTGGAATACTTATCATAAAGAGACTCTACATAATGATCTCAATGGATCTTATAATTTGTGTGTAATATGGCTAAGGGAAAGTCTCCGTGGTGTAGCGTGTAATGTGCTGGACTGCGATATCATAGTAAGAGAGTTTGAACAGCAGTCACGCTATTGCGATCACTTTTGAATTAAAATCCTAAGGAAAAGCGTGGACACTTATCCTCCACCTATGGGTTAATAGTGCTACTGATATTCTTCTACAAGGATGGTTCTGGCTCAAAATAATCCACAAAAGCTGATATGTCATTAAAAAGAAACCAAACCGTATGGGTAAGTACTACTAGTTTGTTTAATGAGCAGATTAGAATTTGGGTATGCGTTGAAAGTATTTGGTATAGCGAAATATTCGAAAAATTGTATTAGATTAAAAATAAACCATTTGAAAAGCTATGAAAATTGTTCTATACGAGTTATTAAAGAATATGTAAATCTAATAAATAAAAAGGAGTTTTCACGGAGTTATTTTAATAGTTCTGTATGGACATTGGATGTCATCCAGAAAAAAAAAGCCGATTGGGACGGATAGCGCGCGTGTGAGCGAGAGAAAGAGCGATAAAGATAGATAGATAGATAGATTGAGAGAGAGAGAGAGAGAGAGAGAGAGAGAGAGAGAGAGAGAGAGAGAGAGAGAGAGAGTGTGTAAACTGAATCCTTGATGTTAGCACACCTTGATTATTATGATTTTGATAGTCGATATATAAGATGTTCACTTGTCGTTTTAGTCTAATCCCCGAATTCTTCAAAGCCATGGCTTCTCAAAGTGGTCCATATGGACCCCTTGGAGTATGATTAAAAATCTGACGGGTGGAATAAAAGCAAAGGGGTTTTCAGGGAGGGTTTAATAGTTTGCATTTGTAAATCACTTTATAACGGAATAAAATTTGTCGGATCCTGTAGATTAGTTGCCAGATATCGCAAACCCCATGCTTTGTACAACTGTTGAGTTCATTTTACTATCTTTTCCAAGTTTGTATATTGTGGAATCTGGGTTTAGCCATGTGCAATATTTACTAAGCAAACAGAAAAACACGTTGAACATAGAATATAATGATCTGCAACCTGATAATCATATTCTCCTCGGTGCCCACCAAACCCATCCTTCCTATTAGAAAAATAATTCAAGAATTAAAAGTTCGTTTGAATTTATAGTTTACAGATTCTTTTCTCATGCAAACTGTATTAAGCACTGGTAAATTATTTATGTTTTGTAAATTAATATTCAATTAATTTATCAGGGATTGACTGGAAATTAAATTTGGTCACAAGGCTTCATCAAGTAAAAGATTTGAGAAGACTTGTATTAAGCTAACCAGAGATTTTTTTGGTTCTTTTATATATCGTTGAATAGAAAATTCAACAACAACAAATAGAAGAAACACTTATTAAATTAAAATCAAAAAATAAAAAATTTAACCACTTTTTCATTGAATGATATTCTATTTTCTTTACTTCTTAAAAAATGAGAATTTCACATCTTTGGTAACGGGGCATTTTGATATTTTCTCTGGTATGATGGTTAGTGAATTAAATAAGAATCAGTGTGAATACCTCGTCCACTAGCCTACCTCGCTATGACACTACGCGAGGCGCCTGACACACAGGTTCATTACTGTAACTTACTGTTCGTAAGTGTATAGGATCATCGCTATTAAACTTCAGTAATCTAGCGGAAACAAGTGTTTTCAGTGTGGGTTGAGTAATGAATAAACAAATAAACAAACAAACAAACAAATAAATAAACAGAGCTTAGATTTGGCTCAAGGTCCCAAGTATGAAGTTTCTTGTGAGGATTTCACTGAGCAGTAATTGATATGCAAGATTCACTTGTTAAACATAACATTACAACATCACAATGTCCTACACAAAAAAGAGAGACTATTGTAAAAATTAGTGTAAGCACCCTCATTCGTACCTCCAAACGAATCCCACGAAATATATTTAGACTTCAAATGTTGATATAAAAATTGCAACTTGGCAATTCGTTTGAGGTCGTCTAACATTAACTACTCGACTGAGTCGCGAGTTCGATCCACACAAGTAGCTCTATACCTTTTGCTCTGCGCCCAGCACCTACCAGAGAAATAAGCAGTCACTGTGGCCTCTCCTTCCCAGAGTGCTTGATTGCTGTTTTTTTTTTTTTTTTCAATTTCTTTATTGCGTCTGCTAGCATACCTTTGTCGTCAATAATGACGGCGTAAACAATTGAAGTTTACATATTTTTCACAGTAGGTCTGTGAACGATAAAGCATTGACAATTGTCAGTATTGCTTGCAGCAATGAAGCAGGAGATTAAATACTACTTATGGACCTCAGAACGTCTCGAGCTAGCCCTGTTTGTTTCAAAACTTAACTATGCTAAATAAACAACTTCAAAATAGCAGATATATTAATGTCAAAATGAACAGTGTTGTTCATATGACAAAGGAAAATCCTAAGGAACAACATTGGTTCTCATGATCAATGTTTAGCTTGCATTCAATATCTATTTAGATTGATGCAATATCTTGCAAGCTAGCAAGAAGACCATCAAGAGTGAGTTCAATTCTCACTGGGTGTGGCATGCTTTTGGCCTTGTTCTGAACTAAGCTAAACTTATTAAATAAGTACTAAGTTTAGTTTAGTACCAAACAAGGCCTCATGGGGTGAAACAAGGCGTAGAAAGAATGCGTAGCGCCAGTAGATAGAGTACTTGTTTGCCCTAAAATTAACATTTGGAACTGATTTTTTTCGGCTCGAACACTGACTTTAAACTCTACAAGCAGACTTTTTGCAGCCACTATCAAACATTGTTACAAAATAATGAGAACGCGTAGCGTTATGGTTAGCAAACTAAGCCAGCAGACCATTTAACAGTGGCTGTCCTGTACTATTGGCCTTGTACCATACTAGGCTAAACTTAGAAAATAACTACTATTTTTTAAATTAGATCTGTTAAACAAGTCAAGTCGTCAGAAGTTATGTAAAATAATTTGAGAAATGTCTCGAATAGAAAAGTACGTGATCTCGGCTAAAATTTAGTCACCGTATTGCTTTGATTTCAGGTGGTTGTTGAATGTTTAGGGAGCAGACACTTCGGCTGCAGATATTTCTGTGCTTGAAGACTTTGATTTTAAAAACGAAAATGACTGATGTAATTTAAAGTAAAGGTAGAGTGTTTGCCAATGGTCCGCGAGACCTGGGTTCAATCCCAGATCGCGTCATACCAAAGACTTTTAAAATGGTACTTGATGCATCATTGCTTAACACTCGGCAATGTAAGGTACGTATCAAGGGTAAAGTGGAGCAATCCAGGGAAAGGAGTAGCGCCTTCCCCTACACCTTGGTGTAGAAGCTATTGAAAAGGGACCCTTCTGGTCGCCCTCGACTACGGTCGCCAACTTTACTTTCTTTACTTTCATAAATCGTATACAATCTATAATTCATGTTTGTTGTTTTGTTGATGAATATTTTAGATTTTTGAAAAATATTTTCTAGCAAATTTTTGCTTATGATTATAAAACAACAAATAAAGTGGGTTAACAAATTGTTTTTTTTTTAACGGTAAAAATGTAAACAAAATTAAACAAAATCCTAATATACAAATAATAATTTGCTTTTGTTGGTTGGTTGGTTTCACCATATGTCAACTCTGCTTGGGTTATTTTATGCCGAAGTCAATCTAACAATCATGGTCTTCAAGTCAATCTAACAATTATGGTCTTGAAGTATCAAACGGATCTGTTTGACATATGGATGGGACATTAACAAGTAATACCTTTCCGAGTCAGAGGAGACTTGAGAGAAACAGCAACGAGGGAGTGACTTTACACACAGCAAAGTTCCACTAGATGCAATTTAGTGTCATACTTAGGATAACATTTTCCGGGATTCTTATCACTCTGCAGGGAATGCAGCCGGAGTATTCTAGGACTTATCAACAGAATGTTTGGATATTGTGATTCGATTATAAATCATTAGAAATCTGAATGATAAATTTTGCCTATTTTAAGTATTTTTTCTTTACAAAAAATATTTATAGTTTAAGATTAAAAGTTTTTATTCTTTAGTATTTAGATAAAAAAAACGAATGTTAATCCGTTTTATTTGTCTTTGGTAGATAGAAATCAACAAACGGTAGGTGTAAAAAGGGAAAAGAAATTAAATAAACAAACAAACAAACAAATCAAGAATATTATATAAGATATTATATAAGTATAGCTTATTGTACATCACATTTTGATTTTATAAATTATATCTAATAAGTCATTTTAGTCATTAAAATTCAAGTGCAGCTGAAATGTCAGAAGCCGAAACGTTCAATATCCACTTTAGATACAGCAGTTTAAAGACGAACAAAAAAGGAATTAACAAAATTTTTTATAGTAAAAATAAATTGAGCAATACGATATATATATATATATATATATATATATATATATATATATATATATATATATATATAAAACGGATTAACATTCGTTTAAAGAGAACAGATAAGATTAAACAGTCGTTTAAAAAACATTGGATAAATCAAAAGTACTCAAATGTTGATCCGTAGAGCAGTATAAGATCTCGAAACAATCTCATTTTCTTAGTTTTATTCCACAATAGTTTTATGTTTTCTTTAAAACAGAAATCACAGTTGTGTGTGTGTGTGTGTGTTTGTGCGCGCACGCGCGTGTGTGTAAGATGTATGTGTGTGTATGTGTGTGCAAACACGTGCTAATTAAAACTACCGATTGTTTGGTTGCATGCACATGCATCTTATAGTCGGCTAAACGGTGGGACCCTGTGACTTGAAGTTGTCTAGTTGTAAACCGACTTGCAGATGCTCATGACATAAATGTAACTGTTTAACTTTAAGTATAAACTGTTATTTCTAATCGAATAGAAAGAGTTTTTTAGTTTATAATGATCACAAAAATATTCCTCGCCCTCACAAATCATACAGAATATTAATTTTTGTTTCTTATCTTATCCTGTTTGTTAAAGTATGCAAGAATTTGCTCTGTCATTTTTATTGTTTGATTACTTTTCCTGACCACCGCCGTGTGCCCCAGCTAATATCTATCTATCTATCTATCTATCTATCTATCTATCTATCTCGCAAGCTAGGTCGTTAGCGAGCTTGCTGGCTATCATAAAAATTTTGCATAGATTTACTGAACCTTTGTGGTTTTAGAGAAAACAAATTCACTTTTAATATTGAATGATATTAAGTGTAAAAACTTGTACCAAAAGTTATGGTAAAAAGCTCAAATTCAAATGAACATATATTCTTAACAACTAAACCTGATACTACACTTTAATCTTAGGCAAAATCAAAACAAGCTATTCCTTTATAATACACTGAGGTACTAAAACTAGTTTTCATGTATTAGTTATTATTATCATAATCATCACAATGTTTTTGTCAGTTTACCCTCAGGGGCACATGGTCTAGTGGATATAATCAATGGTTAAAGTGAGTAGCAGTCATGAGTTGAATCCCTGGGTTAGACTGTGCATAAAAAAGTCACAGACTAGTTTTGTGGAAGAGAAAAACAAGCGACATTATAAGAATACGAGATATCTTCTAATTAAGAGCAATTTTCCCATATGGATTGAATATAAGGTTAGTTTCAAAATTCCCACACAATAATTACAACAGACACCTGAATTAGACTAGAGGATACGACAACCAAAATGTTGTGGCTGTAATAACAACGAAGCCAAGGATAATAATTCGAGTACATCAGTGTGTAATAGTGATAATACCCCACCTCAGAAATTCAGACAAAAAGGTAACTATTTGTGCTACAAAAATCATATCAAAGCGACTACTTTTCCTCTGATTTCATTTATGTGCATAGATTTCTTAGGCAAGGGGTTATTATTTACATTACTTACACGTGTCGAACAGTCTTTCTCTGCTTGGTTGTTCATACTAATAACGTTTCGCTTTCTTCAGATGTCTTCGACCATCGTCGATAAATTGGGAGTCCCAACCAAATTCATATTCATTCTTTATTCAATCCGCGGAAATAGATTATTATCATTCTATTGCCAAATGCATTGAAATATCTCGTATCAATTAATTCACCTTCTTAATTATTTCGCCTTTGTAATGTCGCTTTCCTTTCAGTTGCAACCTAAATTAACTGATTCGAGATATCCTAAGCCATAGCGGGATGAAAATAGTCTACTTCCATGGATTGATTAAAGGTATTTATCAATCCCATGGAGCTGGATTATGACACAAAGTCGGTTTAATAGGCGGGCCCCGTTGAAAAAAAAAAGTTCTTGGGGGTGATGCCACTTTGGGGCTATCTCAGGCGCCGGGGAACACAGCCTTTTAGACAAGAGGGCAGGTGCTTCCTTTGAGGAAGGCTTACTGAAGCTAAGCTGATTTATTTTTAAACTATCCAACATACGAATAAGCATATTGGTGTTCGGTTTCTAAATTTGAGGAATAACACCGACTACGACCTGAAGGTATAGCGACTAAAATATTGTGTATATAACAACTAAGATGAGACGTGTAAATAGTATTTGTTTATTCTTTGTAATTTTATATTTATTAGTCGATATAAAAATTACATATAAAAATCAATGGATACATTTTGGTTGTTTTGAAAATAAATGTCGAATGTTACATTTGAATGTGGAATAAAAATAATTGTAATTTCGGAACAAACTTAATAAATAAAACGTTGTTAAGTTTTAACTTGAAAAGATCGATTAGGAGCGAGTTAAATAAAAAAAAATCTCACCTCATAAAAGTTCTTGTTTCAAAATAAGATAAAGTTTATGGTCTGCACAGATTCATCTGGAAAATGTTCCCAATTGGTGAATAGATTTGTCTGGGTAGGTTTGCCACTGTGAACTCGAACCTTTGAAGTCATTCGTATTTGAGGAGAAAGAGGCTGATGGCACTGGGCTATGATACCACTTCACAAAAGGACTGTTCACAGTCTGACGCAACAGGGCTTCATCCAATCGGTAGGCCTGTCTTTCTGCTTCTGTATATGGCGAATAAATCGGGTTTAGAGCAGGCGTAAAAGTCGAAAGGGGCTGGGGTGTCATACCTAACCCAGAAGGACCTGGCAGGTAACCACTGGGGTAAATACTAATGTCACAAGAATTAGATTTACGACCTCGTCTCCTTGAACGTCGTCTCTGTCGAAAGTCGCCTCTCATAAAGTCCTGAATATTAGCCGGGTGGATAGCCCAGTAGTTTCCTTTACCGTCCTCACAGCGACCGGCTTTCACGAAACAGTCGTTTAGAGAGAGGTTATGACGGACACTATTTCGCCAACCTTGGCTCCGGTTTCTATAATAGGGGTAGTTTGTCTCAATCCAAGAGTATATCGAACCTAGACTAAGTCTCTGTTGTGGCGATTCTAGAATGGCTGTAGCTATCAAAGCTATGTAAGATAGGGCTGGTTTTACGCAATCGACTGAAGAATCTTTGGGTTGGTCACCGTTTGCTTGACTTTTTTCATCTTGTGATAGTGTTGTTGTGTCTATTGTCGGATTTACGTCTCCTTCTCCGAATTCAACTTTGGTTTTCGTTTCAGGGTGGCCTTTTGGGTTACTGATACTGTTGTTACTCTCGATACTGATCTCCTTCTTCAAAATCGGTTTCGGGGAGACGATTGGGCAACCGGTAATCGAATTAACATTACTGGCGTGGAGACAATCGCTGTCATTCTGCTGAAGGCCCTGTAAATGTTCAGGGATTTCGGGTGTAGTTTGGAGTGACGAACAACGGGAGATATCCGAGTCGAAAAACTGAAATTGTTTTGGGTTCTTCTCGATTCCGAGAGCTTTCAAGTTGAGTGGTGATTTTGTTTGCAAGTGCATTTGAGTTTTCAACGGAAATTGTGTCAAGTTTGAATTCTCGACGATCCTTGCATTTGGGTTTGATGTATCCAAAGATCCTGGACCAACGTTCGTTGTGCCATTGAAAGAGTTGTAACGGTAGTCTGAGTCAAAACGAGTGTGTTCGTTTAAAAAAACAGCCGTACCACTTGACATTGTCGACAGGGCTTCTTTGGGTGAGATCAGATGATCAACTGCTCCTAATGTTCCGTTATTGTTTTCTGATTCATATTTAGGAAACTGATGAAAGTCCACATGTACATTAATATCCGCCCCTTTCGATAATATGATATCTTCAACTGAAGGTAACGATTCATAACAAGCAAATGCTTGATTATCGACACTTTCCGATCCGTTTCGGAAAAAAGTCACTCCTACCTCCGACGAGGGTGGCTGCGATGAATTGAAGAGAATGTGTTGCTGTTGGTTTGGAAACAAAGGTTCATTGTAAGAAGGTGCTTCACGCCTGGTTAGGCTATTGATTGTTTCAGGTGTCGTTTGGAAACCAGGGTACCTCGATATGCAGCAGGCAGTACTCTCTGAAACTGGGGATTGATGTTGAAGTATGAGCGAGTCCTGTTCAAGTAATTCTCGCCTGTTTATTCGAAACAGGTCACATTGGTTGTAACTGGACACAACCGGAAGCTGACGTGCATCCATTTTCTGGCAAACTTCTTTTTGTTTTCTTGTTTAATTTTATCTTTTCGATGAAAAAATGCTTATGTTTGTACCCGCTTTTTCCCGGTAATCACTTCAATTCCACCTTTGCTTTTTTGTTTTTCAG